>SDWI01001752.1:48844-59931 GCA_009193005.1 Lamellibrachia luymesi | reverse complement strand
CCCCTCTACCTACTCTGTCACCTCTACCCCCTCTACCTACTCTGTCACCATAGTATAAATTAATGCATTGCATAGGTATAACCATAGTTTTCATGTAAAATAGGAAATTTTGCAACAACTAGTGCTACTTTCTTTACAACATGTGTATGACACGACATTGTAAGCAGTGCTTATCAATTTGATTCAGTGTAGGCAATACCAATTTCGTATCAAATATGACACTCTCAGTCTCAGATGCAGATGACAGTGACGTACAATTAAATGCCGCTAATATTGCTTGATTCTCTTTGAATGAATGACACACCTCCAACGTTCTCTTCAATAAGACTTCGTTCGTTGTTGCCAACTGTGGCAGTTTAATAGCCGTTTAGTGCGTGCCTTCGTTTAGTTGAAATACCGCTTGGAATCTTGGAGTTGGAGATTTGAGTTGACGTCTATGCGTTTAAAACAAAGTTGAGACCCCCCAAAAAAACGATCAGAACTTCCGTGACTATTTGAGGTAACCATGCATAAACAATACATTACTTTTTTCTTTATTTAACGGTTTATGTTATGTAGAACATGTGTCTTTCGTATTCTAAATAAAAAAATCACTGCTTGAATGTGAGTAACTAATGTGCATACGTGGTACGTATCCAATAAACATAAATCATAATAATAGTATATTTTATTTGGTAGAGTGACAGATCCAAAATTTCTCGTGGCGCCCTGTACAGCAATACAATATTGTAGAATTGCGAAATAAGGGTATAACTAAATAACTATTTTAGCTGCTAGTAATAAGAATACCATGAAATTAATATAGCACAATAAGTATATAGTAATAATAATAATACATACATAAATGTATATGTATGATTAATAATGATAACTAAATTTATAATTTAGTGAACTATTTTTATAATACTAAAAATGTATTGGTGAAATTAATCATAAAATATATTGGTAAAATAATTAACTATCATGAATAAGATTACTGAAATATTCATAAATAAATTTGTGTGAGTAGAGGATGTATCAACATTCGATGTTTTATTTCAAAGTATGCATACTTTGCTGCAGTCTAACATAAGTACAAACACATAGCAGCAATCTAACATAAGCACACACACGTAGCAGCAATCTTACTCAAATTGTGAAATAGTTTGGACAAAAGTTCACTTTGCACGTAACAAAAGCATATACTTTGCACCTTATTGTCGACCCCCAAATGACCACCTCCAATCCCTTGTTCTCCATGACTCCCTAACTAAACTATATAGATCACAAAAAACTCCCCCTAATGTAGTCATAGCTGGAGATTTTAACCTCCCTGATATCAACTGGACAAATCACCAGATCACTAATAACAGCACTGCTAGCAAGCATAACAAACTACTAGAAATAACTAATGACTTTGGGCTGCAAATCATGGTAAACGACCCCACACGTATCGCGTCTGGTAACATTCTTGACTTCATACTCACCTCTAATCCCCCCATTATCATCAACACCCATACCACTCCTGGTATGAGCGATCACGAATCCGTGACCTTGAATATCAACTTAAACCCAGTTCGCAACAAGAAACCCCCCACAAAGTTTATAGTTATAAATCAGCAGACTGGGACAAATTCAAAGACGACACAGACAAACTAAATCGTGAGTACTTCGACTTGTGCACAACTCACAGGATATAGACATAAACTGGACCTTCTTCCGCGAACGTCTATCTACCTTAATTAACAATAACATACCTAGACGATACACTAAAGTTAAAACCCACCTCCCCTGGATAACATGTCAACTAATTAGAATGCAGAGAAGACGTAGCAAAAGCCACAAAAAAGGCAAAGCAAACTGGACTAAACAGCGACTGGGAAAAAATTAAGGAACTCCGAAAGCAAGCTACTAAAGCATTAACAAAATCTTACAAAGATTATGTAAACAACCACATTGGAGACAGCCTGAAAACTAATCCAAAACGATTCTGGTCATTTATTAAGGCAAATAAACGAGAACACATTGGCATTCCCACACTTCGAGTAAACGACCAGCCAATAATAAATTATTGTGATAAAGCAAATGCCCTAAACAACCAATTTAGCTCTGTATTTACCAAAGAAAAGCACCCCATCCCCCAAATAGCCCCCTCTACTTACTCCAACACCCCCTTCTCGAAATTGGCATAGATGGCGTAATAAAGCAGCTGGAAAATATAAACCAGAACAAAGCTACAGGTCCAGATGAACTCACAGCCAGAGTCCTTAAAGAAACTGCAAAACAGATAGCTCCCATCATCACCCAACTTTTCCAACAATCATACAACACAGGAAAACGACTGGCTACAAACATTAGTAACTCCCTTCCCCAAAAAACCACAAATCAGACCCTGCTAACTACAGACCCATATTACTAACCTGCATCTTCTATAAAGTAATGGAACATATCATAAATCATTATGTGGAAACACTTGCACAAGCATATAACATCATTCCCCACTTCCAACACGGATTCCAGTTGGGACTGTCTTGTGAATCTCAACTCATTACGAAATTCTCCAAACTGACCTAAACCAACTCCAAACATGGTCAGACAACTTGAAAATGGAATTTAATGTATCTAAATGTGTCCACCTTCCAATAACTAACAAAAGTAAACCCAGCCCACACAAGTACTCGCTTTATGGCCAGCCATTATCCACTGTATCCAGCCACTTATACATCGGAGTAAAATTGGATTCCAAATTAACCTGGACAAATCACGTCACTGACATTACTTCAAAAGTGTTAGGCATGATTAAACGAACTCTTGGCCCATGTAAACCCGAAGTTAAACAAACAGCCTACAACATGCTAATCCGGCCAAAACTCGAGTACTCGTCACCCATATGGAATCCTCACACCATTTCATAAGTTAAAAGCTTTGAAAGAGTACAACACTTTGCTGCCATATTTGTTAAACATGATTACAGACGGAACACAAATCCAGCAGATCTAATTACTGCCACTGGATGGCCAACCCTTGAACGAAGACGTATTATTAAACAAACCACAACCTTCTACACAATTCTAAATAACATTATTGAGATCACCCCCACCCCCAGGCCCACTAACCCGCTCTCGAACCCGTGGACAATACGTGTCGTATAAATGCAATGGTCTTTTCATTTTATCCCCGAGCAATTCGCATATGGAATATGATTCCTCCAAAAATTACCAACATAAAAAAACTCCGAATCATTTCACGAAGCTATCATGAAACTCCCTTTCACCACACCTCCTCACCTAAACTGTCTTTAAAGCACAGTGCTCAGCGTAAACTTATTCCATGGTATGGGTGTGGAGACTGTATATGTGTGCATGTGGCAAGACAGCGACAGTATCCATACACATAACCAACTTATTCAATATTTTCATCCAACATCCTATATATAAAATAAATAAAACTATCAGATGAAAATCCTTTCAGCAACATTAAAGATACTAGTCTTTTAGTTGTATATACCACCCACAGCGCATGCGCACAGTCCACCACAAACTCCTGCGTTAGCCCAAGTTTGGAGTATAACCACTTGATACGTGAGAGTAAAGTAGCGCGGTTTAGTCGAACGTTTTTTTGATACGCTGACTGTAAACAGTCAACCAAACGCTAATCATAAATGCGCCTACTTATCATAAGCCCAATTACTTTCTGAATTACATTGGATAATTGTGTCGGGTTACTCACTGGTCGATAGTTGTTCAGGGTGTATTTGGCAACTGGTGGTTTCATCAGCAGTGGACGGACAAGCTGGGATAAACCTGGTAACCCTGAACAGGCTGTAAAACAACTTTCAACAGAAATACCCCCATTAAAATGTCATGCCAAATAACCATTTTGTTCATGCTTAAGAAATGTTGGTATGTAGATAATATTTAAAAACAATGTACATTTATAATACCTTAAACAAGTATTTGAAACCACGAATATCACTAACCGTTATATATTTGAAACCCAGAATACAATTGTATGCCATTAGTATGTTGTGCGTGAGCGTGAGCATGTGCGTGTGCGTGTGCGTGAGCGTGTGCGTGAGCGTGTGCGTATGCGTATGCGTATGCGTATGCGTATGCGTGGGTGTGCGATACATTCACCAGCGTATCGCCCTCCGACCGTACCTACAATAGAGTTCACATGTGTTTGGTCAAGCGTGACGAACTGTTGGTCAAGCGTGACGAACTGTTCAAGGTATGAGGTTGGTACGGCGGCTCCCGGATGCCTACGCCTCCCGTGTGCTTGCAATTAGGTGTAATAAAGGACTCCCTATTGACTGTTTGTAAGCACATCAGGCAAGCCAATAGTCGTGTCACCGCTGATGCATTTCTCCGTAAGGAAGTGCCACCTAGCGGGTAACTCCAACAAAGGGCAGATGAGTCGGAGAGGTATTGTAAATTAACCCTCGTTATATAGACCGCGTGATATGGATTGCGTGGTATAGACCACGGGTGTCAAATCGTCACACGATAATACGGGCCCACCTGTGAATAGTTGACCTGTCTGAAAATGTCTACGTTAAGAGAGTTGGACAGTTTAAACGTATTTCATTCATACAAATGGACAAACATTTTGATATTCAAAATTAAAATCCATTAAGAAAATGATTAAACTGTACCGATATAGTGAGGGACCTGCCCAGAGCTGTGAAGTCGATTGTGCGATCCCAGATAACAACGATCACACTGCATGGGACGCAGTGGCGAAATGAGTAGAACATCGTTCCCTGGATCGAGAGAAACCCTGTTTGAAACTTCTTGCTGCCGTTTAGAAACAATTTCGTTCAGTCCACGTTGCCTCAGTTCATTCATCTGTATAAATGAATATCTCAATATTTACACAGGTGAATATGTGAACATTTATTCTCCTATCATAGTAATTGGATCGAGTTGGTTTTGGAATGAACATATCTGCAAGGGGTGAAGCGTGAAGCAAATTGAGTGATTCCACGGACGGGATACCGCGTTATTGTAAGAACGTACCATTTTATAAGAATATTTCCTTTGTGGAAGTTTAACTTAGTATAATATGTTGTAACAGTCGCAGGGGCTTCTTGAAAGGAACACACCTTAGATGATGTACTTTCCGGGTCACTTTATACTATTTGTGTCTTGATGAGGGTTAATCGGTCAGAAGTTGACCCCAATACAACGAGTTCATTTACTGGCAATGTCAGTGAAAGGTCGATGCGGCCAACATGTCAATATGACATTCGAGACAGTTGCTATCTAGGTGTGGTGGACGGGTTCAAAATATAGGACAACATTGTATTCATCAGCGACTGCTGACTGATAGCTCAGCCCAGCTCGTGGGCACTTAACGGGTTGCGCCGGACCTCTACTAAATTTCTTGCACCGGGCTACACTTTATTGTTCATGCAAATGCATAACATTGCAATTTACTACTTGTACTTGTACTCATACTCAATGTACTCAGATTATACGAGTACATTACGAGTGCATCTGAGTACTTTCTCAATATATGCTTAAAAATTAATGTTTATTTATAGTTATCAAAATTAAACTTTCCTGAATTATTTGAATGTGCAAATATTATTTTTTATATTTTGTTATTTCCCATTGATTACCCCTTTACCATCCCTACACGTATTACACCCCATTCGCTAATAACCATGACTATGATACCCAAAAATGCAAAATGCAGTATATTTTCCCAGTCAAAAACACAATGTTAAGCAAACAGTTGTAGGCTACCAGTTCAGGCCATAATCTGTTTGTTTAATTAAACCACTAGAACATCCACAAATAGCCATTGATCAGTTGAAGTACCAATTAGCCATTAATTACCTTTGATACAGTCAGGAGACCATATCACTTGGCACTGGCTGACAGTGCTAACTGCTAAGAGCTGAAAGCTGAGTCTTCCTCTGTAGAAGTAAGGTGACTGAAATCAGACTGCCTCATACACCAGTATATTATGGTGCCAGAAGTCGGGCTGAGACTGTTGTATTGGCATGTTCTAATCCTCTCAACAACCAGTAGTCTAAGATCAGAAAATATAAATTGCAAATTTCTACTATAAACATATTGCAAATTACACGCCGCTCTTGGGAAATTCTTTAATTAATTTACCAAGTACATTAATACAAACAAATTAAGATTGGTGTATGTGCATTTATAGTAGAAGAACATTGGCTGAACTAGGTGGCTGAACTAGGAAATATTAACAAATACTGTTCGCATATTGTTTTGTTGATGACTAAGCGATATGGGGTGAAGATAACAACAAACTTTCAGCGTAAAGGCATATGCAATTTCAAACTATAAATACCTTATATAAGCAAAGATCATGACACTATCAACATGCTCATATATTTGGCTACACACATGTAGGCAAGACCGCCTGTTTAAATTGTACAATGCCTTATATAAAGTATATATCTTCACAAAACGTACCCAAAATGATGTACACACATCTTTAATTCACACAATTAGAATGATATACACACACTTGTAAGCCACTAACTCACCAGGCAGATAGGTAGGGTTATTATGCAACACATATAAATAAAAGGTAAATTATTCATACCTGTGTACTCTGCTGAACACTCAGGGAAACGGGAAAAGTATGTAAGACAAAACTTCGTGTGGAACAGTTGAAAACATACACGTGTTGTAACTAAAACAGATACACGAGTGAGTTAATTTATTTAGAACCGAATTAATAATATGTATGGGGCGCCGAAGCGCTCCTATATATATGTTAAAATACACTTACGTCGGATACAACATGTTGCACTCTAGGGGCGCACACGAAATCATAAATACACTTACGTCGGATACAACATGTTGCACTCTAGGGGCGCACATGAAATCATAAATACACTTACGTCGGATACAACATGTTGCACTCTAGGGGCGCACATGAAATCATAAATATCAATCATATGTTTCAACAGTGGACTAACCATGTGTCCATTCATGTAAAACATGCCGATGTTCCTCAATCCCCTATACAATTAACATTGCCATATATAAAGAATGTAACAAGCAACAACATTAGCATGTTGTACACAAATGTTTAAACCACTAACTCATCATGCAGATAGGTAAGGTCATTCTGGCACATCAAGAAATACAGAAGTGAAGTACTAAAAACCACATGTACACTGCTGAATACACAGTGAAGTGAGACAAGAATTTAAGGCAAAACCTGGTGTACAAATATGGAACATGTAAAAACGTAAAAAAATTAAACTACCCTCTGCCAATATATTATTAGTGTTTCATAATGAATTTAGCCGTATAGATAATGTTTCCTGTTATAAACAAAAAACAGTTGACTCGACGCTAGGGATTGTGGGGGATTTCAAAACGGAGCAGNCTGCTGAATACACAGTGAAGTGAGACAAGAATTTAAGGCAAAACCTGGTGTACAAATATGGAACATGTAAAAACGTAAAAAAATTAAACTACCCTCTGCCAATATATTATTAGTGTTTCATAATGAATTTAGCCGTATAGATAATGTTTCCTGTTATAAAAAAAAACCAGTTGACTCGACGCTAGGGATTGTGGGGGATTTCAAAACGGAGCAGCATTTCGTTTCGTTGCTTACCAATTGTCGTAGAAAAGCAACTGATTTTCGTGCCTCCCCGCTGCCCCTGATCCCTCTGCCGCCAAATGTCGTGCCACCCCGCTGCCCCTGATCCCTCTGCCGCCAAATGTCGTGCCACCCCGCTGCCCCTGATCCCTCTGCCGCCAAACGTCGTGCCACCCCACTGCCCCTGATCCCTCTGCCGCCAAATGTCGTGCCTCCCCGCTGCCCCTGACCCCTCTGCCGCCAAACGTCGTGCCACCCCGCTGCCCCTGACCCCTCTGCCGCCAAATGCCGTGCCACACCGCTGCCCCTGATCCATCTGCCGTCAAATCATTTCAGAACAATGGCCGATCTGATGACAAGTGCGTCGCCCCACTGGTAACTGCTAGCGCAATCAGCGCCTCCTAGCGATCACTGGTGTAACAGCACCACCTGCACAGCTAATAAGGGAAGGGGCAATCCCAAATGAAGCGTCGCTACAACGGCATGGGGGAAACGACTAGCCCACAAACAGTTACTTAGTAGTTTGGCCAAATTGATGTATTGCATGCCTTCGACTTGTGCCCTTAAAATAAAGCTCCCTAATAAACCAGACTAAATTCGCTTTATTAAACAGACGTGGAGCCTGGACTCGTGTATGCAGATATATGCAATAACTAGAACACATATAAGAGTGAATTAATTGGCATTCTTTACATAACACCGAGAAATATGTATAAGTTTCCATAAGCGGCCCTAATTAGACGTGACTATGATATTACGTCGGATACAGCATGTTGCGTATAGGGACGCATATAAAATCATATACATAAACCATGTAAAACCAGAAATGATGGGGTTCCATAATCCCCTATACAATGCACAATGCCATACATAAAATATGTATTTTCACAAAGCATACTCATAATAATGTACACACATTTATAATCCACACTGATGACTTTTCAGTCATTAGCACATCATACAGAGAGGCATGGTCATTCTGCCACGCAAAGAAATGCTTAGGTAAAGTACATATACCTGAGTGCCCACACCAAAAAGAATGTGTATTCTTATGTACACTCAGTGAAGCGGGGAAACATTTAAGACAAAACCTCGTGTACATAATATGGAACACGGGAAAACGGCTAACAAACTAAACAACTTCGTGAACTACCCCTCTGCCATTATATTATTAATGTCTCACAATGAATCTACACAATGTGTATTAATTCACAATGATTCTACATAATGTGTCATGTTAGAAAACACACTTTATGTTAAGGAGGGCTGGGGTATTTCAAAGCAGAGCACACTTTATTTTCGTTGCTTACTAAGTGGTGCAGAAAACCAACATAAGTTCCTGCAGCGCCGCTACCCCTGCGCCCCTGCCCCGCCAAATGCCGTCTTACTGCCGACCAATGATCGATCTGAAAACGAGTGCGCCACCCCATTGGTTACTGCTAGCCCGATCAGCGCCTCCTAGCGATCACTGGTGTAGGGGCAGCGCCTCCACAGCTAACACGAGAGGGGGCGCCACCACTTGAAGCCTAGCTCCAATTGCTGAGCGGAAAACAAATAGCTTACACAAAGTTATCTGGTGGTTTTGACAAATTTGCAATTCGCATGCCTCTGTGTTGTGTCGCTGAGATAAAGCTGCATAAACAGTCAGATTAAATTTGCTATTGTAAACTGCCATGGAGCCTAAGCTCGTGTCTTTAGATATCTGTGATAATTAATACAGATGCATGAATGAGTTAATTTATATTGAATTTTTTAATACCGATATAATAATATACATGGGGCGCCGAAGCGCCCCTAAATATATGTTAAAATACCCTTACGTCGGATACAGCATGTTGCACTCTAGGGTCTTACTTGAAATCATACTCATAGACCTTATGTTACACCACTGGACTAACCATAGTATGTTCACATAAAATAAAAATGCGAGGGTTCACACACACACACACGCACACACGCACGCACGCACGCACGCACGCACGCACGCACGCACGCACGCACGCACGCACGCACGCACACACTTTTAAACCACAACAGTAGAATGATGTACACACACGTTTAAACCACTAACTCATCACGCGCAGAGAGGTAGGATCATTCTACCACGCAAAGAAATACATAAGTGAAATGCTAAAAACCTATGTACACTGCCGAATAACAAGTGAAGCAGGTAAAGCATTCAAGGTAAACCTTCGTGTTCACATATGGAACATGCAAAACCGTTAAAAAAAATCACCCCTCTGCCAAATATATTATTATGGTTTCATAAAGAATTATAAAAAACCCAGCTGATTTGATGTTACGGAAGGTGGGGGGGGGGTTCAAAACGGAACAGAATTACTTTTCTTTGTTTACAAAATGGCGCAGAAAATCAACATAAGTTCGTACCGCGTCGCTGTCCCTTATCGTTCTGCCGCTAAATGCCGCTCACAGTTTACATGGTTTCTCAAATTATATATACAAAAAATTATATAAATACATATATTGAGCAATGTGCAATCCAAAATTGTTATATATATGCCAACATGACTGACTATGTCTCCGTTCCTCCTTGGTTAAAAATCACTGTAGAAAAGGTTGTATGCATTTTGGCACTTATAATATACAAACATTTCTACATTAATTTTTTCACTAAGTAATTATGCACTAATATCACTAGGGATTTTAATTTTATAAGTTAAATAATCTGTGAAATTAATCGACAGGGTGGCTGCTACTACAATGATTAATGTATAGTCTTAGTAGGAGTCTCCATCCCTTTATTACATTATCTTTATTTTCAGACCGTACTCTATATGCTTACCACTTCGTTTTCTCATGTCGGTTTAGATGTAATATGGTTTTTGTGTTGAATACCCTGTTTTGTTGTCTTTGCGACGAATAAATATTTCCTGTTCCTGTTCTTGTTTATACTTGTAAAATGTATTATGTTTGCTGAAGTCGCGAACACCTTCTGTCCGGCAAGTGGCATAGAACAACATATTGTAATTACGACTTTGTATCAACAAATTGTATATGAATATCGTCAAACTACTAGAAACAAACTACATGCTATTTTCTGGTCGACCACGAGTGTTTGATGATATAGGATGGGTATGCACATTCTCTTTGAGTTATCATCGATGAGTCGCTCAATTGGAAAGATCACATTAGTCGAGCAAAGTCTAAGGTGTCAACTAGTGCTTCATGAATATATATAACAAACTACGTGAATGCCCCAGTACGGGCATATTATATTCCACCATGTTTGTGCCGTATTTATTGTACTGCTTAGATATATGAGATAATACGTATTCTACCAATTGACATTGTATACAATTTTTACAGAAGAAAGTACTTCTGCTTATGTATAACGCAAAGTGATACGATCACTCAACTCCATTGTTTTACAAATCGTACTTTTTGAAGTATACCGACGTGATACAATTTAGAAGAATACTTTTTGTTCAAAGCGCTTAGAAATTAATTTTCGCTTCACATTCAAAGTTGGTCATAAAGCAATAAAATTA
>SDWI01001752.1:29900-45560 GCA_009193005.1 Lamellibrachia luymesi | reverse complement strand
GCAGCAGCAGCAGCAGCAGCAGCAGCAGCAGCAGCAGCAGCAGCAGCAGCAGCAGCAGCAGCAGCAGCAGCAGCAGCAGCAGCAGCAGCAGCAGCAGCAGCAGCATCAGCAGTAGTAGATGCAGCAACAACAGCAGCAGCAGCAGCTTGTTAACTTTGATGCCATAGTATAATTGGTGTTTGTTTTATAATTATTATTACTATTTTAAATGTAGTAGAAGTAACATTGGCATTACTAGTAATTAAACTAGATGTAACGGTATCGTTAACTTTAAATACTATGCTCTTGGTCAGGCGATTATACTAATATATATTTTGTGTGAAACACAAGACGGCAGAGCTTGGATAACAATATGTAATTACAGTAGTTTTCACGATTATACAAGTCAATTGACAACAGTTGTGGTACAATATAATAATAATGCATGTAGACACAGTGAAAGATAAATTGTCCATAAAGTTATCAACATTAGAAAGTTTGCTAATTGTCCCAGCATGTGTTCTATAAAAATAAAGCATGCATATATAGCGACACAATTCTATTTGTCTATACATTATTATGTATCAACATATTAAACATATAAGGTGACATTGTGAGATACCTAAACTTACAAATATGTCATAGAACAATAGGTGGGACGTCACTGAAATCGCCAAAACCTTGATGTGTACAGGAAATCAAGGCTGTCATCCCACAAATAAATGACATAAAACTTTTTTTTTATTGCATACTGTGATTTTGCAGATGCAGATGAATGTGCCAGCATCCCCTGTGGTAATGGTGGAACTTGTGAAGACAAGGTAAATGAGTACAGTTGTGAATGTGCGGCCGGTTTCCTCGGTGTCAACTGTGAAACAAGTAAGAATTATTCATAACATTATGATGTGCATGGGATTAGTATTCTATCACTTTTTTTTCTTTTAGACAATTGTGGTAATGTGATTATTACTATTAACGGTAGTATAATATATAACAACGGCAGCAGCAGCAGTAGTAATAGCAGCAGCAGCAGCAGCAGCAGCAGCAGCAGCAGCAGCAGCAGCAGTAGCAGTAGCAGTAGCAGAAGAAGCAGGAGCTTGTTTACTTTGATCCCATAGTGGAATTGGGGTTTGTTTTATACTTATTAATACTATTTTAAATGTAGTAGAAGTAACATTGGCATTACTAGTAATTACACTTGATGTAACGGTATCGTTAATTTTAAATAATATGTTCTTGGTCAGGTAATATTGATAATATATATTTGTATCAATAGTTAATACAACAAACAATTAAACATCTATTTGTAGTGCCACCATAAAGTTACATTCACCAAATTCATAGACGCAATTAGATAATGAGATAGATCACATGTGCATCGTGAGGTCGCGTTGGGGTGGTCACAGGTTTGTGGGTGACCTTGTGGCGAAATGGCCCCACCTGTTTGCAATTAAAGTTGTGTATTGGTGGTGGAAGGTCTGTATTCTTTGCATTATATGTTCATGACGACTTCTTGATGTATATATGTTATCGTCATGCTTGTAGGAATGTGGGCTCTGAGAAACTTGCCGGACGGGGCTGTACATGTGTTCAGTTCCTGTCTAGTTTGCTTTGTGGAGCTCACATTCATGTTAATGTTCTTCCCAAAGTGGTTTCGTGCTAAGCAGTCCACATTGCAATAAAAACGTCATTTATTTGGCCCGTTTCAATTCTCTACTACATCGGACTTGTGTTGGTTATTGCATACATTTTTTTATTGGACACTGTGAACTTACAGATACAGATGAATGTGCCAGCAACCCCTGTGGAAATGGCGGCACATGCGAAGACAAGGACAACGAGTACAGTTGTGAATGTGCAGCAGGTTTCCACGGTGTCAACTGTGAAACAGGTATGAATTATGCATAACGTTATGTTGCGTATGGGTTTAGTACTTCGTAGCTTGAATTTGTTTATTTTGGAGAAAATTGTGGTGTTGTTTTTATTGTTATTAATAGTAACAGTGGTATTAGAAGTAGCAACGGCAGCAACGACAACAGCAACAACAGCAGTACTACTAGCAGCAGCAGGTTGTTTACGTTTAATTGATAGATATATTAGTATTTGTTTTATTATTATTTTATTATTTGAAGTAGATGCAACATTGTCATTAGTAGTGGTAGAACTTGAAGAAACAGTATGGATACCGTTAAAACAATGCATTTTTCAAGGTAATTATAATAATATAAACTGTTATCTATATTTAATAAAGCACAAAGTACAACAAATATTTGTTGAGCCAACATCAAGTTGCATTCACCAAATTCAAAGACGCAGTTACACAAAGAGAAAGCTCACATATGCTTCTTGATAAAAAAAATGTTTTTACTGGATACTGTGATATTGCAGATACAGACGAATGTGTCAGCAACCCCTGTGGAAATGGTGGAACATGTGAAGACAAGGACAACGAGTACAGTTGTGAATGTGCAGCCGGTTTCCACGGTGTCAACTGTGAAACAAGTACGAATTATACATAACATTATTGTGCGTATGGGATTAGTATTTTATAAAAAAAATTTACTTTGAGAAAATTGTGTATTGTGATTATTATCTTTAACGGTCGTATAAAATGTAGCAACGGCAGCAGCGGCAGCAGCAGCAGTAGTAGTTGCAGAAGCAGCTTGTTAACTTTGATGCCATAGTGGAATTGGTGTTTGTTTTATAATTATTATTGCTATTTTAAATGAAGTAGAAGTAATATTGGCATTACTAGTAATTAAACTTGATGTATCGGTATCGTTAACGTTAAATACTATGCTCTTGGTCAGGTAATTATATTAATATATATTTGTATAAATATTTATACAGCACAAAAATAAACACCTATTAGTAGTGCCACCATAAAGTCACATTCACTAAGCTCATAGAAGTAGCTAGATAATGACATAGATCACATGTGCATCTGGATCACACAAGATTGTGTTTACTGGACATTGTGATTTTACAGATGCAGATGAATGTGCCAGCAACCCCTGTGGAAATGGCGGCACATGCGAAGACAAGGACAACGAGTACAGTTGTGAANTATATGTTCATGACGACTTCTTGATGTATATATGTTATCGTCATGCTTGTAGGAATGTGGGCTCTGAGAAACTTGCCGGACGGGGCTGTACATGTGTTCAGTTCCTGTCTAGTTTGCTTTGTGGAGCTCACATTCATGTTAATGTTCTTCCCAAAGTGGCTTCGTGCTAAGCAGTCCACTTTGCAATAAAAACGTCATTTATTTGGCCCGTTTCAATTCTCTACTACATCGGACTTGTGTTGGTTATTGCATACATTTTTTTATTGGACACTGTGATTTTACAGATGCAGATGAATGTGCCAGCAACCCCTGTGGAAATGGCGGCACATGTGAAGACAAGGACAACGAGTACAGTTGTGAATGTGCAGCAGGTTTCCACGGTGTCAACTGTGAAACAGGTATGAATTATGCATACCGTTATGTTGCGTATGGGTTTAGTACTTCGTAGCTTGAATTTGTTTATTTTGGAGAAAATTGTGGTGTTGTTTTTATTGTTATTAACAGTAACAGTGGAATTAGAAGTAGCAACGGCAGCAGCGACAACAGCAACAACAGCAGTACTACTAGCAGCAGCAGGTTGTTTACGTTTAATTGATAGAGATATTAGTATTTGTTTTATTATTATTTTATTATTTGAAGTAGATGCAACATTGTCATTAGTAGTGGTAGAACTTGAAGAAACAGTATGTATACCGTTAAAACAATGCTTTTTTTCAAGGTAATTATAATAATATAAACTGTTATCAATATTTAATAAAGCACAAAGTACAACACATATTTGTTGAGCCAACATCAAGTTGCATTCACCAAATTCAAAGACGCAGTTACATAAGAGAGAAAGCTCACATAGGCTTCTTGATAAAAAAATGTTTTTACTGGATATTGTGATATTGCAGATACAGACGAATGTGTCAGCAACCCCTGTGGAAATGGTGGAACATGTGAAGACAAGGACAACGAGTACAGTTGTGAATGTGCGGCCGGTTTCCACGGTGTCAACTGTGAAACAAGTACGAATTATACATAACATTATTGTGTGTATGGGATTAGTATTTTATCACTTTTTTTACTTTGAGAAAATGGTGTATTGTGATTATTATCTTTAACGGTCGTATAAAATGTAGCAACGGCAGCAGCAGCAGTAGTAGTTGCAGAAGCAGCTTGTTAACTTTGATGCCATAGTGGAATTGGTGTTTGTTTTATAATTACTATTGCTATTTTAAATGAAGTAGAAGTAATATTGGCATTACTAGTAATTAAACTTGATGTTTCGGTATCGTTAACGTTAAATACTATGCTCTTGGTCAGGTAATTATATTAACATATATTTGTATAAATATTTATACAGCACAAAAATAAACACCTATTAGTAGTGCCACCATAAAGTTCACCAAGCTCAAAGAAGTAGCTAGATAATGAGATAGATCACATGTGCATCTGGATCACACAAGATTGTGTTTACTGGACTTTGTGATTTTACAGATGCAGATGAATGTGCCAGCAACCCCTGTGGAAATGTCGGCACATGCGAAGACAAGGACAACGAGTACAGTTGTGAATGTGCGGCCGGTTTCCACGGTGTCAACTGTGAAACAAGTATGAATTATGCATGACATTATGTTGCGTATGGGATTAATACTTCGTAGCTTGAATTTTTTATTTTGAGAAAATTGTGGTGTTGTTTTTGTTGTTATTAATAGTAACAGTGGTATTAGAAATAGCAACGGCAGCAACGACAACAGCAGCAACAGCAGTAGTAGCAGCAGCAGAAGCAGCAGCTGGTTGTTTACTTTGAGTTGTTAGATATATTAGTATTTGTTTTATTATTATACTTTATTTGAAGTAAATGCAATATTGTCATTAGTAGTGGTAAAAACTGAAGTAGCAGTATCCATAGTGTTGAATACAATGCTATTGTTCAGGTAATTATAATAAAATAAACTTGTATCAATATTTAATACAGCACAAAGTACTATTTGTAGATTTGTAGTGACACCATTACGTTGCAGTCACCAAACACCAAGACGCAGTTACATAATGAGAACGCTCACATATGATAAAAAAGTGTTTAATGGATACTGTGATATTGTAGATACAGATGAATGTGCCAGCAACCCCTGTGGGAATGGAGGAACATGTGAAGACAAGGACAACGAGTACAGTTGTGAATGTGCGGCCGGTTTCCACGGTGTCAACTGTGAAACAAGTACGAATTATACAAACCATTATGTTGTGTATGGGATTAGTACTTTTTTACTTTAAAAAAATTGTGGTACTGTGATTATTATCATTAACGGTAGTATAACATGTACCAACGACAGCCGGGCAGCTGAGCAGTAATAGTAGCAGCAGCAGAAGCAGCAGCAGCAGCTTGTTTACTTTGAATCCATAGTGGAAATGGTGTTTGTTTTATAATTATTGTTAATATTTTAACAAGATTATTTTTTTTATGAAGTTGAAGTAACATTGGCATTACTAGTAATTAAACTTGATGTAACTGTTTCGACAACGTTAAATACTATGCTCTTGGTCAGGTATTTGTACTAATGTATATTTGTATCAATGTATATATATATACAGCACAAATTGAAAAACCTATTTGTAGTGCCACCATAAAGGTAAATTCACCAAATCCATAGACGCAGTCAGATAATCAGATCGCTGATATGTTTATCTTGATCACACAAAAATTGTGTTAATTTGAAATTGTGATTGTACAGATACAGATGAATGTGCCAGCAACCCTTGTGGAAATGGCGGCACATGCGAAGACAAGGACAGCGAGTACAGTTGTGAATGTGCGGCCGGTTTCCAGGGTGTCAACTGTGAAACAAGTATGAATTATGTGTAACATTATGTTGCGTATGGGTTTAATACTTTGAAGCTTGAATTTGATTACTTTGAGAAAGTTTTGGTGTTATGGTAATTACTATTAATAATAACATTTGTATAAGAAGTAGCTACGGAAGCAACGACAACAACAGCAACAGCAGCTGTAGTAGCAGAAGCAGAAACACCAGCAGGTTGTTTACTTTGAGTTGATAGATATATTAGTATTTGTTTCATTATTATTTTTTAAAGTTGAAGTAGATGTAACATTGCACTAGTTGTATTAGAACCTGAAATAACAATATTCGTAACGTTAAATACAATGCTATTGTTCAGGTAATTATAATAATATTAACTTTTATGAATATTTAATAGAGCACAATATAAAACACCTATTTATAGTGTCACCATTAAGTTGCATTTGCCAAACTCAAAGACGCAGTTACATAGTGAGAAAGCTAACATACGATTCTTGATAAAAAAAGTGTTTACTGGATACTGTGATTTTGCAGATGTAGATGAATGTGCCAGCAACCCCTGTGGAAATGGTGGAACATGTGAAGACAAGGACAACAAGTACATATGTGAATGTGCGGCCGGTTTCCACGGTGTCAACTGTGAAACAAGTATGAATTATGCTTGACATTATGTTGCGTATGGGTTTAATACTTCGTAGCTTGAATTTTTTTTATTTGGAGAAAATTGTGGTGTTGTTTTTGTTGTTATTAATAGTAACAGTGGTATTAGAAATAGCAACGGCAGCAACGACAACAGCAGCAACAGCAGTAGTAGCAGCAGCAGAAGCAGCAGCTGGTTGTTTACTTTGAGTTGATAGAGATATTAGTATTTGTTTTATTATTATCTTTTATTTGAAGTAGATGCAATATTGTCATTAGTAGTGGTAAAAACTGAAGTAGCAGTATCCATACCGTTGAATACAATGCTACTGTTCAGGTAGTTATAATAAAATAAACTTGTATCAATATTTAATACAGCACAAAGTACTATTTGTAGATTTGTAGTGACACCATTACGTTGCAGTCACCAAACACCAAGACGCATTTACATAATGAGAAAGCTCACATATGCTACTTAATAAAAAAAGTGTTTACTGGATACTGTGATATTGTAGATACAGATGAATGTGGCAGCAACCCCTGTGGAAATGGAGGAACATGTGAAGACAAGGACAACGAGTACAGTTGTGAATGTGCGGCCGGTTTCCACGGTGTCAACTGTGAAACAAGTACGAATTATACTAAACATTATGTTGTGTATGGGATTAGTACTTTATGACTTAAAATTTTTTTACTTTGAAAAAATGGTGGTACTGTGATTATTATCATTAACGGTAGTATAACATGTACCAACGGCAGCCGGGCAGCTGAGCAGTAATAGTAGCAGCAGCAGAAGCAGCAGCAGCAGCTTGTTTACTTTGAATCCATAGTGGAAATGGTGTTTGTTTTATAATTATTATTACTATTTTAACAAGATTATTTTTTTAATGAAGTTGGAGTAACATTAGCATTAATAGTAATTCAACTTGATGTAACTGTTTCGACAACGTTAAATACTATGTTCTTGGTCAGGTATTTATATTAATGTATATTTGTATCAATATATATACAGCACAAATTGAAAAACCTATTAGTAGTGCCACCATAAAGGTAAATTCACCAAATCCATAGACGCAGTCAGATAATCAGATCGCTGATATGTTTATCTTGATCACACAACAATTGTGTTCATTTGACATTGTGATTGTACAGATACAGATGAATGTGCCAGCAACCCATGTGGAAATGGCGGCACATGCGAAGACAAGGACAACGAGTACAGTTGTGAATGTGCGGCCGGTTTCCAGGGTGTCAACTGTGAAACAAGTATGAATTATGTGTAACATTATGTTGCGTGTGGGTTTAATACTTCGAAGCTTGAATTTGATTACTTTAAGAAAATTCTGGTGTTATGGTAATTAATATTAATAGTAACATTTGTATAAGAAGTAGCTACGGCAGCAACGACAACAACAGCAACAGCAGTTGTAGTAGCAGCAGCAGAAACACCAGCAGGTTGTTTACTTTGAGTTGATAGATATATTAGTGTTTGTTTCATTATTATTTTTTCAAGTTGAAGTAGATGTAACATTGCGCTAGTTGTATTAGAACCTGAAATAACAGTATCCGTAACGTTAAATACAATGCTATTGTTCAGGTAATTATAATAATATTAACTTTTATGAATATTTAATACAGCACAATATAAAACACCTATTTATATTGTCACCATTAAGTTGCATTCGCCAAACTCAAAGACGCAGTTACATAATGAGAAAGCTCACATACGATTCTTGATAAAAAAAAAGTGTTTACTGGATACTGTGATTTTGCAGATGTAGATGAATGTGCCAGCAACCCCTGTGGAAATGGTGGAACATGCGAAGACAAGGCCAACAAGTACAGTTGTGAATGTGCGGCCGGTTTCCACGGTGTCAACTGTGAAACAGGTATGAATTATGCATGACATTATGTTGCGTATGGGTTTAATACTTCGTAGCTTGAATTTTTTTATTTTGAGAAAATTGTGGTGTTGTTTTTATTGTTATTAATAGTAACAGTGGTATTAGAAATAGCAACGGCAGCAACGACAACAGCAGCAACAGCAGTAGTAGCAGCAGCAGAAGCAGCAGCTGGTTGTTTACTTTGAGTTGATAGAGATATTAGTATTTGTTTTATTATTATCTTTTATTTGAAGTAGATGCAATATTGTCATTAGTAGTGGTAAAAACTGAAGTAGCAGTATCCATACCGTTGAATACAATGCTATTGTTCAGGTAATTATAATAAAATAAACTTGTATAAATATTTAATACAGCACAAAGTACTATTTGTAGATTTGTAGTGACACCATTACGTTGCAGTCACCAAACACAAAGACGCAGTTACATAATGAGAAAGCTCACATATGCTACTTGATAAAAAAAGTGTTTACTGGATACTGTGATATTGTAGATACAGATGAATGTGCCAGCAACCCCTGTGGGAATGGAGGAACATGTGAAGACAAGGACAACGAGTACAGTTGTGAATGTGCGGCCGGTTTCCACGGTGTCAACTGTGAAACAAGTACGAATTATACAAAACATTATTTTGTGTATGGGATTAGTACTTTATGACTTAACATTTTTTTACTTTGAAAAAATTGTGGTACTGTGATTATTATCATTAACGGTAGTATAACAGGTACCAACGGCCTCCCGTCAGCTGAGTAGTAATAGTAGCAGTAGCAGAAGCAGCAGCAGCAGCTTGTTTACGTTGAATCCATAGTGGAAATGGTGTTTGTTTTATAATTATTATTACTATTTTAACAAGATTTTTTTTTTATGAAGTTGAAGTAACATTGGCATTAATAGTAATTAAACTTGATGTAACTGTTTCGACAACATTAAATACTATGCTCTTGGTCAGGTATTTATACTAATGTATGTTTGTATCAATATATATATATACAGCACAAATTGATAAACTTATTAGTAGTGCCACCATAAATTTAAATTCACCAAATCCATAGACGCAGTTAGATGATCCGATAGTTCATATGTTTATCTTGATCACACAAAAATTGTGTTAATTTGACATTGTGATTGTACAGATACAGATGAATGTGCCAGCAACCCTTGTGGAAATGGCGGCACATGCGAAGACAAGGACAACGAGTACACATGTGAATGTGCGGACGGTTTCCAGGGTGTCAACTGCGAAACAAGTATGAATTATGCATATAATTATGTTGCGCATGGGTTTAATACTTCGAAGCTTGAATTTGTTTACTTTGAGAAAATTGTAGTATTGTGGTAATTAATATTAATAGTTACATTTGTATAAGAAGTAGCTACAACAGCAACAGCAGTTGTAGCAGCAGCAGCAGAAACACCAGCAGGTTGTTTATTTTGAGTTGATAGATATCATAGTATTTGTTTCATTATTATTTTTTTAAAGTTGAAGTAGATGTAACATTGCACTAGTTGTATTAGAACCTGAAATAACAGTATCCGTAACGTTAAATACAATGCTATTGTTCAGGTAATTATAATAATATTAATTTTATGAATATTTAATACAGCACAATATAAAACACCTATTTATAGTGTCACCATTAAGTTGCATTCGCCAAACTCAAAGATGCAGTTACATAATGAGAAAGCTAACATACGATTCTTGATAAAAAAAAGTGTTTATTGGATACTGTGATTTTGCAGATGTAGATGAATGTGCCAGCAACCCCTGTGGAAATGGTGGAACATGTGAAGACAAGGACAACGGGTACAGATGTGAATGTGCGGCCGGTTTCCACGGTGTCAACTGTGAAACATGTACGAATTATATATAACATTATGTTGTGTATGGGATTAGTATTTTATGAATTGATTGACTTTGAGAAGTTGTGATATTGTGATTATTATTATTAACGGTAGCATAAAATGTAGCAACTGCAGCAGCGGCAGCAGCAGCAGTAGTAGTAGTAGCTGCAGCAGCTTGTTTACTTTGATCTCATAGTGGAAATCGTGTTTGTTTTATAATAATTATTATTACTTTTAATATAGTAGAAGAAACATTGGCATTACCAGTAATTAAACGTGATGTAACGGTATCGTTAACTTTAAATACTATGCTATTTTTTCAGGCAATTATTCTAATATACATTTGTATCAATATTTAATACAGCACAAAATGAAACACCTACTTGTTGTGCCACCATAAAGTTACATTCACCAAATTCATAGACGCAGTTAGATAATAAGATAGCTCACATGTGCATCTTGATAAAACAATTATTGTGTTTATTGGATACAGTGATTTTACAGATGCAGGTGAATGTGCCTGCAACCCGTGTGGAAATGGCGGCACATGCGAAAACAAGGACACCTACTACATATGTGAATGTGCGGCCGGTTTTCAGGGTGTCAACTGTGAAACAAGTATGAATTATATATAAAATTATGTTGCCTATGCGTTTAATACTTCGTAGCTACAATTGTTTTTTTTTGAGAAAATTGTGGTGCTGTGTTTATTGTTATTAATAGTAACAGTGGTATTAGAAGTAGCAATGGCAGCAACGACAACGGCAGCAACAGCAGTAGTAGTAGCAGCAGCAGGTTGTTTACTTTGAGTTGATAGAGATTGTTTTATTATTATTTTTTTAATAAGTACAACTATTTATAGTGCCACCATTAAGTTACATAAAGAGAAAGCTCACATATGCTTCTAGATAAAAAAAAATGTGTCTACTGGATACTGTGATATTGCAGATACAGACGAATGTGCCAGCAACCCCTGTGGAAATGGAGGAACATGTGAAGACAAGGACAACGAGTACAGTTGTGAATGTGCGGCCGGTTTCCACGGTGTCAACTGTGAAACAAGTACGAATTATACATAACACTGTATTGTGCATGGCATTAGTATTTTATCACTTGTTTTTTTTTACTTTGAGAAAATTGTGGTAATGTGATTATTATCATTAACCGAGGTAACAGCAGCCGCAGAAGCAGCAGCAGGTTGTTTACTTTGATCTGATAGTGGAATGGATGTTTGTTTTATACATATTTTTATTATTTTAAATGTAGAAGTAACATTGGCATTACTAGTAATTAAACTTGATGTAACGGTTTCGTCAACGTTAAATACTATGTTCTTGGTTAGGTAGTTTTATTAATATATATTTGTATCAATATTTAATATAGTATAAAATGACACACATATAAAGTTACATTCACCATATACGTAATTATATAATGAGATAGCTCACACGTGTATATTGAACGTTGTCATTTTACAGATACAGATGAATGTGCCAGCAACCCTTGTGGAAATGGCGGCGCATGCGAAGACAAGGACAACGAGTACACATGTGAATGTGCGGCCGGTTTCCAGGGTGTCAACTGCGAAACAAGTATGAATTATACATAACATTATGTTGCGTATGGGTTTAGTACTTCGTAGCTTGAATTTGTTTACTTTGAGAAAATTGTCGTGTTGACGTTGAAGTTGAAGTACATTGCATTAGTTGTGTTAGAACCTGAAGTAACAGTATCAATAAAGATAAATGAAGTACATTGCATTAGTTGTGTTAGAACCTGAAGTAACAGTATCAATAACGATAAATGAAGTAAATTGCATTAGTTGTGTTAGAACCTGAAGTAACAGTATCCTTAACGATAAATGCAATGCTGTTGCATAGGTAATTATAATAATATAACCTTGTATTAATATTTAATAAAGCACATAATACAACACCTATTTGTTGTGCCACCATTAATTTGCATTCATCAAATTGAAAGAAGCAGTTACATAATGAGAAAGCTAACATATGATTCTTGATAATAAGAGTGTTTACTGGATACTGCGATTTTGCAGATGTATATGAATGTGCCAGCAACCCCTGTGGAAATGGAGGAACATGTGAAGACAAGGACAACGAGTACAGTTGTGAATGTGCGGCCGGTTTTCACGGTGTCAACTGTGAAACAAGTACGAATTATACATAACATTATGTTGTGTATGGGATTAATGTTTTATATCTTGATTTGTTTTTACTTTGAGACAATTGAGGTATTGTGATCATTATCCTTAACAGTAGTATAAAATGTAGCAACTGCAGCAGAGGAAGCAGCAACAGCAGTAGTAGCGCAGCAAAAGCAGCAGCAGGTTGTTTACTTTGAGTTGATAGAGATATTAGTATTTGTTTTATTTTTTTTATTTGAAGTAGATGCAACATTGTCATAGTGGTAGAACTAGTTGTCATAGTAGTGGTAGAACTTGATGTAACAGTATCGATCACGTTAAAAACAATGCCATTTTTCAGTTAATTATAATAATATAAACTTTTATCAATATTTAATACAGCGTAAAGTACAACAACTAATGGTAGTGCCACCTTTTAGTTGCATTCACCAAACTCAAAGACGCAGTTGCATAATGAGAAAGCTCGCATATGGTTCTTGCTAAAAAAAAATGGGTTTACTGGATACTGTGATTTTGCAGATACAGACGAATGTGCCAGCAACCCCTGTGGAAATGGTGGAACATGTGAAGACAAGGACAACGAGTACAGTTGTGAATGTGCGGCCGGTTTCCACGGTGTCAACTGTGAAACAAGTATGAATTATACATCACATTATGTTGTGTATGGCATTAGTATTTTATCACTTGATTTTATTTTACTTTGAAAAAATTGTGGTAACGTGATTATTATTATTATTAACGGTAATAATGTGATTATTATTATTAACGGTAGTATAACATGTATCAACGACAGCAGCAGCAGAAGCAGCAGCAAGTTGTTTACTTTGATCTCATAGTGGAAATGGTGTTTGTTTTTTAATTACTATTACTATTTTAAATGTAGTAGAAGTAACATTGGCATTACTAGTAACTAAACTTGATGTAACGGTATCGCTAACTTTAAATACTATGCTCTTGCTCAGGTAATTTTACTAATATATATATATATATATATATATATATATATATATATATATATTTGTATCAATAGTTAATACCGGATAAAATAAAACACATATTGGTTGTGCCACCATAAAGTTACATTCACCAAAATCATAGACGCAATTAGATAATGAGATAGCTCACATATGCATCTAAATCACACACAAATTGTGTTTATTAGATACTGTGGTTTTATAGATACAGATGAATGTGTCAGCAACCCCTGTGGAAATGGAGGAACATGTGAAGACAAGGACAACGAGTACAGTTGTGAATGTGCGGCCGGTTTCCACGGTGTCAACTGTGAAACAAGTACGAATTATACATAACATTATGTTGTGTATGGCATTATTATATTATCACTTGATTTTTTACTTTGAGAACATTGTGGTAATGTGATTATTATTATTATTAATGGTAGTATAAAATGTAGCAAAGGCAGCAGCGGCAGCAGCATCAGTCGTAGTAGCAGTAGCAGAAGCAGCAACATCTGATAGTGGAATTGGTGTTTGTTTTATAATTAGTATTACTATTTTAAATGTAGTAGAAGTAGCATTGGCATTACTAGTAATTAAAATTGATGTAACGGTTTAAACATAAAACGCTTTTGGTCAGGTAATTATATTAATATATATTTGTGTCATTATTTAATACTGCAAAAAAGTTAAAACCTATTTGTAGTGCCACCTTACAGTTACATTAACCAAATAATGCACAGACGCAGTTAGATAATGAGATAGCTCACATGTTTATCTTGGTCACATAAAAATAGTGTTTATTGAACATTGTGGTTTTACAGATGCAGATGAATGTGCCAGCAACCCCTGTGGAAATGTCGGCACATGTGAAGACAAGGACAACGAGTACAGTTGTGAATGTGCGGCCGGTTTCCACGGTGTCAACTGCGAAATAAGTACGAATTATACATGCAGTTATGTTGTGTATAGGTTCAGTACTTTATCACGTGATTTGTTTTGCTTAAAAAAATTTGGTATTGTGATCACTATTATTAGTAGTAGTAACGGTAGTGTTGGAAGGTCCAACGACAGCAGCGACAACAGCAGCAACAGCAGTAGTACTAGCAGCTACAGCAGCAGCAATTGTATTAGCAGCAACAGAAGCAGCAACAGGTTGTTTGCATTGAATTGATAGTGATTGTAATGTTTGTTTTAAGATTTTTTTAAAGTAGAAGTATTATGACTATTATTATTAATAGTAACGGTTGTAAAAGAAGTAGCAAAGGCAGCGGCGACAAAAAACAGCAATAGAAGCAGCAGTTTCATCAGCGGCAGCAGCAGTAGTATTAGCAAAAAAACGTTGAGTTGATTGTCGTATTAGTATTTGTTTTATAGTTGAAGTAGAAGTAACATTGGCAGTAGTTGTGGTAGAACTTGAAGTAGCATTATTGATAACGTTAAATACAATGGTATTATTCAGGTAAAAATAATAATTTAAACGTTTAATCAATATTTTTTTAAATACATTTTTATCAATATTTAATACACAAAGTGCAACACCTATGTGTAGTGCCACCGTTAAGCTACGTTCACCAAACTCATTGACACAGTTAGATACCGAGAAAGTTCACATGTGCATCTTGATCACTGTAATAAAATTGTGTTTACTGGGTACTGTGATTGTATAGATGCAGATGAATGTGCTAGCAACCCCTGTGTGAATGGCGGCACATGTGAAGACAAGGACAACGAGTTCAGATGTGTATGTGCGGCCGGTTTCCATGGTGACAACTGTGAAAGAAGTATGAATTATGTGATGCTCACTGAAACCAGATGTGATAGCACAACATGTTCTGAACCTCTTAAATCAATAATACGCAATGTCTTGTCTGCACAAACAATAGGACATTCTTCCAAGAAAAATGCTAATTGATTTTGGTTTCACTTTGAGACTAGAGCAGTAGTTGTCACTAGTCCATAATACAGCGTGCAATTCAAGGTAGTTCCAAAGAACAATTCTAGTAAAAATGAAACGTGTTGAAGTTATTAGGTGAACACATGTTGTTCTTCATTCATATAGAACGAAATATTGCATTCAGCACAACTTCTAACGATTTGGCGCTTTGATAACAAATTAGAAATTAAAACAGAGAGGCACCAAAAATCGAGTACCAGTATATTAATCACACGGAAGTGAAGAAATGCTATTCTTCATTCACATGCAATCACATTACAAGGAAGTTGTAATATTATTCACTGTTTTGCTGTACTAAAAATGACATGTGTATATATATATATATATATATATATATATATATATATA
>SDWI01001752.1:3593-19350 GCA_009193005.1 Lamellibrachia luymesi | reverse complement strand
GACATTGGTAGAACGTTGTTAGTGGGAGTAATGTCGGTCCTGCCTGTCATGCTCCTTCTTCTTGATTGTACTGACATTGGTAGAACGTTGTTAGTGGGAGTAATGTCGGTCCTGTCTGTCATGCTCCTTCCTGATTGTACTGACATTGATAGAACGTTGTTAGTGGAAGTAATGTTGGTCCTGTCTGTTATGCAGACATGTTGTTACAGAGCCCCATTCAAGGGGAGGCAGTTATAGAATAACTTACGAAGGGTAACCCGTAAATTATATTGTTCTTGAAATAAGAGTCTACAAATATGTTTTGTATAGTCTTGCATGTCTTGTAATGTAAAAGTAATGAGTACATTTCATAATGCATGGATTTACCTTCCCCGACTGCATGTCCAGAGTCACCACATATCCAGCGTCACTATCGAGTTTGAAGGCCACATTTCCCCAAATATACTATCCAATATCACCAAAATTACATTGTAATGTGCTAGCATCCCTATCTTGTTTGTGCAATGTCAACTGAGAGCCCTTATGCAGCAATTTTCTTTATACCAGTAACCAGCAAGTATTCAGCATCACCACGTTTTGTTTGAAAAATTATTTTTCTTACCAAAGTATATGTTGCTTTGCTTTCATATGTAGGAAGAGCAACATGTATCTGACCACTGTAGTTCCTGTGGTTCACTGTATTTTGCACTCTGAATGTTTATTCAGTTTTCCCACCAATGACACAGGACACTCAGTGACACTGGACACGCCCCAAATCCGTTTTTTCTCTGCCAGACAAGGAAATGTCTTGAATATTGGTACCGCCATAGAGGCAGTTATAGCAAGAGATGTGCTTGTATATATGAAATACTCAAAAAAGGTGTATCTTTCTTATTTTTCTGTGGGTAGGCCTTTCCATTGGTAACGCTGGACACTCACTTAAAATGCTATTCCATAAGTTTGAACTTTAATGTACCACATTTTCCTTAAATTTATGCTCAGCCCCATCATTTTATTCAGAATTGTTTCTTTAACCTTGTATGAAGGGTTTGTTTGTCTAAATACAGGTGTACATATCAATAACAATCATAAATGAATATTGCGAACCCGTCCCCAAATTATTTTTTATATAGGATTTTTATATTGTACACCCCCGATACATACCACAACTGTGCACTGTATATACAGAAATAAAAAATACAATAACATTTTTGTGTGGCAGTGACTCCAAATTTGGAAACTTCAAATGGACATGCTATTTTGGCCATTTTTGGTATGTTTTTATTTTTTAACCAGTATTATTGAGACAGGCAAACTATATATGTCCAGAAAGCTTTTGGTGTGGGCAATCCATGTTGAAATTTATTTAAACCTAACTTTAAAATTCACATTATAAGAGACAAGACACAATTTCTATTAACTGCATTTTTTGGGACATTGGCCCATATATCACAAACTACTTGGATGACAGGATTCTAATTCTATTTTAATTGCTTTGTAGAGTTGGGGAACAACTGGAAATTCTCCCAAAAATATCTCAAATGAAATCAGGTAAACCACCCTAGATATGGGAGTATTTAACGGGGAACAGTGATGGGATGATGTCTTACCTTCCAACGCCCTCTCCATCTGGGTCACTGAAGGCAGGGAGTGTGAGCGAAGGAGCGCATACATAGACATCACCATCCCAGGAGTGCAGAAGCCACACTGTGTGCCATGGCTCAAGGCCAGTCTCTCCTGTCATTGGTCAAATATTATATTGATCCATAAATGACAGTCATCTTAAAATTTGCAATGGTTCTGTCATGTTTGTGGCACTAGTTGACTGAAGTTTCTGACTGACTGAAGTTCCTAACTGTCTCGCCCAGTAAGACTGGGAAAATAATAATAATCAGCGGCCCCTAAAAGGAGGATGATGTCTGCTAGGGGTTGGTCGTCAGTCCTGAGGTGACTCATAATATATAATAAGTTGTTTACTAAAACTTCTGTAGCACCTAAATACTTGTGGACGAGGGACTGCCAAGTATTTAGGATGGAAATGCAATTTTGAAAAGAAGTCCTGCGAAGTTTGCAGAATGTAGTTTCAGATGTGATGGGGAATTTGTTGACATAGAAATGATGTGCATGTCTACATCCAGATCAAGTATTACAATACCTGCTCAATGCTTTTTCAAGAAATTTCCAAGTTAGATAGACAGCATCAACAAACTACAGGACTAGTGTGATTCAGCACATGTAACAATACATGCAACACAAATTTTCTTTTGCTACGAAAATTTATAGTTCAGTGAGCAAGTCACTACCAACATTACAGTGTTTACCTGTGCAGGGTGAATGTTGCTATGGCGATTGCCAACCCCCTCCACGGTGGTGACAGCGAGACCATGCAGTGAACATATTGGGGTGATGCAGGAGTTGATCGCATAATGTCTGGATATTGAAAAATACAAAACATATCAAAGGAAACTGTGTTTTTGTTTACATCACAACCACATTAATATGGCCAGCAGTTGCCAAGCAACAATGTGTATTTCTTATTGTACATAGTTAAAAAAACATTGGTAAAATCCTAGGTGTGCCCCTAGCTTCAGCAAAGTAAAACTCCAAGTCCAGATTAACTAACCATGCACAAAAACATGCATTGCAACATTATAAAACCACACTTTCATGCTAAATGCATCAACATTTGATAATTTATACAAAATATCAAAACATGAAAACAGATAAAAATGTAGTTTACTGGATATTGTGTTGTCGCCTGTCAATACGAGACACCATCACCGTGCAGGCTCCGCATCCCCCACTGCCACATGCTCTCTTTGTTCCAACCAGTCTCACTACAACTTGAGTCAAGGACAAACCTTATGTCCAATCTCTAAACATTCCCGGCAACATTTTTATTAGTATTACTCAATACAATTACAGAACACCCTACTTCATCAAGCTGACACACGCTCGCCCACAGGCACGCCCACACGCACACCCACACGCACGCCCACACGCATGCCCACATGCATGCACACACGCACACACACAAAGAAACAAATACACACACACAATTTAAATATTGTATATACGACATAAATAAAAGGATACACTCATTCCTGAGATATTTCCCTAACAATTCTTCAGGGTTAGGGTTATTTTCAACAACCTGCAACAATAGATTAATGTCAATGCATTCATCACAATTGGTAGCGGTCACCTTGGTCTGTGCTAACTTATCCATGTCACATAATTCAAATAAGACAAGGGTGTATCTATGGGGGTTCTATAGATTCCCTGGCATCCCCCCTTTTTCAGCTGGAATCCCGTTTTTCAGCCAGACATCATCATTTTATAATAATAATAATATCATCATAAAATCCGAGCTCAGTGGCGCAACAAAACCAAAGGATTAGGCATTCTTGTGATCATGTACAATGTGAAGTCATCAACAGATGGATGGACTTGCTAAGAATCTAAGGAGGATAGGCAATATTAAAAAGATAGGTTTTTCAGATGACTGTGAAATTAAACTATATTTCCTGCTGATTTAACCCTGATGGGGAGTGAATTCCAGAGTTGGTGTGGCAACTCTGAAAGCTCGAGTTCCAGCGTTTGTCTTAACTCTGGGAATGGAAAGTAAATTAGAACCAGAAAACCGAAGCTATCTGGGCTGTCTTGCTGGAGTGATCATTGAATGTAATTATGCAGGTTGTTTGGATGAAAGGCTTGATTAGGTAACTGTAGAGATCTTGAAAATAATGCGATATCGCACAGGGAGCCAATGCAATGATTTTAGAAGTGGCACTGAATGAGAGAAATTAGGAGATTGTGTAACTACTCTAGCCAAACAATTATGGACACATTGAAGTTTTGTAATATCCTTGATAGCTGGACATGCCCAGTTTTCTTAGTCACCCGTTTTTTTTTACTTTAGGCTACCAGAGCTACCTACCCGGTAGTCTCATGCATTTAGCTATCTGTAAATCTCACATATTGGCAGTTACAGTAAATAATTGATACAAACAAGCTTATTTCCGTGCATATATTCATTGACACTGTTTACATGCAGGCACTGATAGCACAGACTCCCACAGGGCATTGAGGAGATCCCCGATGTTATTCTTTTCATTGTTAGTGACATCGTGTTTAAACGCCACTTATAGATTCACACACCATTATTGATGGACAGGCAAAACAATGTTTGATTTTGTCTTGTGCATCTCCGTCCACACTTACTGTTACAGTATATTTCTTGCAAATTTGTCTCAGTTCAACAAAATCTTTTAAAAAGACTAGTTACTGAAATGGTTGAGGCATTTACATAAATTGTGATTGTATTATTTATATATCTATGACTTGTAGTTGTGGACTGTGTATAATTATATAACATGGAGCATTACTTCGAATTAAACATTGATGCTAAATTATATCAATAAATTTATATATCAAGGTAAACAATAGTTTGTGTTGAATCAGCCATTTTGAAAACAATCAATCCTCATAGTTGCAACATTCAGATTGGATTGAAACACCAAACGAACAATTTCACCAGATTTCATAAAAATAATTACTTAGACTCGCTATACGTCATATAACATTTAAAATGTTGAGGCTGACATTAGCATTTTACCTATGACAATTGACAACAACTCCACTGGTTGCTGGTCAAGTATCGCATTGAATACAAACAATTCGTCATTGCGTTTCACGCCCTTCATGACCGGATGCCGGCGTACCTCGCCTCGCTCATTATGCCGTACGTTCCGCGCCGCGCCCTACGATCTGCCGATCGTGCCCTACTCACCGTACTGCGCCACACTTCGAGCATTACGGCCGCCGTTCATTCTCTCATGCTGGGCCGACTCTATGGAATGCTCTACCGGAAGACCTGTGTCTGACTGGCTGCATTTACACTTTTAAAGCGCGTCTTAAGACTCATTATTTCAAACTTGCTTTTAATGTTTAGTTCTACATACCACTCATATCATAGTATTTATTATTAACATTATTCTTAATTTTCTGCTATTATACTAATTTATTATTTTAATTATTTATTCATTTATTAATTATTTTAATTATTTATTATTTTAATTATTTATTTTAATTATTAATTAATTAATTAATTAATTAATTAATTATTTACTCATGCATATGCTTTTTTATGTACATTCATAGTTTTAGCTTATCTTTGCTTAGTACATTTTTGTTTTAAGGACCAGCGATCTCCTCGATTTTACTTTCGTTATTTTTTAACCTAACTTACTGAAATTTTAGGATAATATTAGTTATACATAAAAACAATTTTACAGATTTATTACAATTTTTGATGTCCACCAGGNCTCTCATGCTGGGCCGACTCTATGGAATGCTCTACCGGAAGACCTGTGTCTGACTGGCTGCATTTACACTTTTAAAGCGCGTCTTAAGACTCATTATTTCAAACTTGCTTTTAATGTTTAGTTCTACATACCACTCATATCATAGTATTTATTATTAACATTATTCTTAATTTTCTGCTATTATACTAATTTATTATTTTAATTATTTATTCATTTATTAATTATTTATTATTTTAATTATTTATTATTTTAATTATTTATTATTTTAATTATTAATTAATTAATTAATTATTTACTCATGCATATGCTTTTTTATGTACATTCATAGTTTTAGCTTATCTTTGCTTAGTACATTTTTGTTTTAATGAAGCTTAAGCCTTATACATATACGTCTAATTTATTACGCACATTTTAGTCCATTTAGTCATTGTAAACACCCTTGAACAGAGTTGTACTCTGGATATGAGTGTAAAAATAAATTATTATTTATTAATTGAAAATATAGAAATTGAAAAAAATAACTTTTAAATTCAAATTTTAAATGGTCCACCTTTAATTTAAAATAGGCCGCAATACAACCCCCATGCGCTATACAACCCCCATGCACGATACAACCCTAAATGCACCCTAACAACACACCAAATTGTGCTCAAATGAGTACTTCAGAGTATGTTGTTTTCAAATGTTTGTGAAGCCCTCCTAAGATAGACCTTCCCACAAACACCCCCATCGGGCACCCCTTTTCCAAATCCTGGTTACGCACCAGTAAGACCGTGACACAGGTAAATCCAGGTCGGCAAACTGCCAGGTCAACAAATGGTTCAGCCCATTACAAATCATCATTCGATTAATTTATGTCCAGATGCGTAGTGTGTGACTCGTTTAAGTATATTAAAAAATGCCTATTTTTCTTCAAATCATCGAAAGAATTGATTTCAGTTGTTAGATCTGTCAAGGATCAAAATAGTGGATATCCAAAATGGTAAATACTGTGATTTGATGTGACGTGATTTCAATCCTCTCGATGATCACATTACAAAGTAAAAAAATTTCACTAAGGGTGAAAAATCTTTATCTTTCCGCATTTCGATTTTTACTTCACTTAATGCTTGAACAAGCATTGAGCAATTTAATAGTTTGTCTGATGATTTCAGTTGCACAAACAAGCTGGCATGTTGCAGTGGATACTAAGTAGGTTTGACTTTTTTGCAAAATTAATTTGAAACGAGAGTAGCAAAAAAATTGAATTGAGGAGGCACCTTTAAGCCACCATACACATACCAACTTTTAGTTGCCAACAGTTTGTCTGTCAACAAATGTTTGCAACTACCCTACTTTTCAGATGCCAGATGTCCACAACAAGTGTTGTCAACTGTTGGTGGAGAACATGCACACAGTCACAAGAACTATACCTGAGTTGCCAACTGAATAAGTAGTTTTTGTTTAACTTGTCACTAGAATGAATAGTTCCTTCAGAATGAAAAAAAGCAAACATTACACTGCTATATAAAAAGGGATCGAGGAACTAGTAAGAAAATTACAGACCAGTAAGTTTAACATCAGTTGTATGGCAATTACTAGAAACATTAATTAGAGACAACATGATAGAATTCCTTGTAAAACATAAATTAATAAGTTCATCTCAACATGGGTTCCTAAAAGCAAGGTCATGTCTAACCAATCTCTTAAGTTTTTTGGAAGAAATCACAAAATTGGTAGATGACGGGTCACCAGTGGATGTTGTCTACTTAGATTTTCAGAAAGCTTTCGATAACGTGCCGCATTAAAGATTGTTACTTAAACTAAAAGCCCATGTTATAGGTAATGATGTAATCGACTGGATAGAAAAGTGGCTTACACACAGAAGACAGAGAGTAATAGTAGATGGTGAGGTTTCAAATTGGAATTCTGTCTTGAGTGGGGTACCACAGGGATCAGTTTTAGGACCTATACTGTTTTAATATATAAAAATGATTTTGGAAGATGACATATCTAGCAAAGTACTGACATTTGTAGATGACACAACAGTATTCAGAAAGGTTACTAATGATACAGATAAACAGAGTTTACAGGATGATCTAGATAAATTGGTTAAATGGTTAGAAAAATGGCAAATGTTATTCAATTTTGGGAAGTGTAAATGCATACACACAGGACATGGAAACACGAATGAAGAATATACAATTAGCTTTTTCTCCTTATATGTGATATTTCTCCTAATTAGCCCTAGAATTTGACTACCTATTGAAGCAGAAATCCCACATTGTTCTGAAACTTTCATGTCAACACTAAATGTTACTCCCAAGACCTTTTCTTGTGTGGTTCTACCTAGTACAGCATCCCCCATTTTATATTCCTCGTCCATGTTTCCATGTCCTATGTGTATGCATTTACACTTCCCAAAATTTAATAACATTTGCCATTTTTCTGACCATTTAACCATTTTATCTAGATCATCCTTTGTGGTTCTGCCTAGTACCTTTTTATACATTTTCAAATTAGCTTAAACAGGTTAAAATCCTTAAAAACACAGTATTTAATAAAGTGCTCTTAGACAAATACCTGGATGATGCTCACAAGATGACAGTTGCAGTTAAATATAAAAACAAGGACATGTATACAAAATAATTTACCTATTCAGTTAAAGTTATGCATTTTTTTACATTTCTGAACTTCACAAAGAGTGGTCTTTACAGTGATACTACACTTGACGGATCTTTAATAAATAAATAAAAAATACATTCTTAAATGTATGCATTTGGAAAATTGCATAAAATTGGTAGATACTTTTCTTGATGGTGGCAACCTTTAAATGTTAATATCTTCCCATAGAATTAAGTTAGAGTCAAAATGTTTGCATTTCTGAACTTCACAAAGAGTGGTCTAACTTGCAGGATTTAAAAAAAAAATTTTTAAGTTACGCATTTTGGAAATTGGCTTGAAACCAGCAGAAACTTTTCTTGACTGTGGCAACATTTAAATATTAATATCTTCCCACATAATTAATCATCTACAGTCAAAGCGTTTGCATTTCTGAACTTCTGAAAGAGTGGCCATTACAATGATACTTCACTTGCAGGATATTTAATAACAGATGTTATTTTAAGTTATGCATTTTGGATATTGGCTTGAAATTCGTACACTTTTCTTTACGGTGGCGACATTTAAATATTAATACATGTGGGGTAAAAAAAGAAAGAAGAAAAACCTCTGACAAGCCTAGGTTAGGCCATACTCCCCATATAGGCACAACAAAATCCGCTGAGCGGCTCGCACGGCATGCTGAAAAATCGTGTCAGTTTATCTGCGCCGATTCTCGGCACCCGGGTTCTCCTTTTGTTTTACATCCTGTATTGTCGGCTGTTTCCGTTCCTTTCTGCGACTTACAGCTGCAGATTGGACAACAGTAAGTTCCTTTTCATGATCGTCTGTTTTTGATTAAAATTGAACTAAATTTAAGGTGAAATACATCGATTAGACAACATAGGTGTATTTCTGGTTTAAGTTTAGCAGACAAAGCTATTTATGATTCCATCCAAATGTTCGTGACTTCTTCTAGAGGTCTAAGTTAGTCTGTGTACGAAATATTTTCTCGCTACGCGAATGAACAGGGGTGTTTTTGAGCTTCCCTAGTTTGTGAAATTTAACCCGATTTTGATTCTTGGAGTTGGAGAGCGAGATCGATTTAACCAAAATCATGACTTATTTATATTTCTATGACTTTAATTCACCAGGAGCTGCAACGGTTGCGGACGGCACTGGCAGCACCGACTTTCGTGGTGCAGCACGAGAGGAAGCTGCGCTGTTTCAGCGGAACCACTTTTGGCTGACTGGGTGGAGGAGGCCCGCTCGTGCATTAGTGCGCAGAATCTGAGTGGGGAGGCAGCGGCCAACTTCATTTTAAGCTATTTAGATGGCGCTGCCAGAGTCGAGATCCGCGGTTAACCAAGTGAGGTGCGAGAGGATGCGGAGAAGATATTAGTCGCCTTCGAGGAGGTGTACTGCGACAAAGAGAATGCGAATCAACTGCTGCGTCGCTTCTTTTATCGCAGACAGATGCCCAGTGAGCCGATCACGTCCTATTTCCACGGCCTTATCGACATCGCCGACCCCATCAGTCGACTGGCTCCAAAGAGTGTAGCAGAATGCGACACGATGCTCCGGGACCAGTTCGTCTAGAACTTGCGAGATGTCCACCTCCGCTGGGAACTGAAACGGCGCATTGAAGCGAATGGAGCCATAGATTTTCTGTCAGTAAGGAAGGTAGCAATGCAGTGGGCGGATGAGGTGGAAGGTGCAACACCACAGAAGGTGAAGGCGAATGTGAGCGATATGCGCGCCGAACAAACTGTGCCAGGGGACGAGATCACCAAACTGTGGGCGGAGCTGGAAAGTCAGCGACAATGTTTGAAGGATGGTCTAGCGGGGTACGAGAAAAGGTTGACAGAAGTGCTGGCACAGCAGAGGCAGCTGTTAACAATGATGCAGGCTGCAGCATCGGTGCCTCACCCATCGAATCTGCCTGCCGTTATACAGCGACCTCCCACTCCCGTTGCACGCCGGCGGTACGACGACCTGGAGTGTTACCAGTGCCACCAGAAGGGACACATCAGGCGCCATTGCCCTTTAAACTAGTGTCCTCCACCAAGAAAAACAGCCTGGAGGTGGAGGAACTGGACACCCTGATGACCGCGTCCTATGACTAGATCGTAGGTGGGACCCCAGTGGCCAAAGTGACTTTGGCCGGACAGCCAGTTGACTGTCTGCTGGACACCGGCAGTCAAGTTTCATTTGTAACAGAGACTTTTTATAAAGCGGTATTGCAGCCTCAAGGACATATGTTACGTTCTGCACATAACTGGTTGACCATACCGGCGGCAGATGGTTTAGAAATACGATTGAGCGATCCTTGTTGTGCGCGACTCTGGACAGCAATTTCCTGGGTTGCTCTGTATGAACGTCTTGTCACATGTTCCCTAGTTTGCTGCATGTTTGCAGGAGGTAGCTACCACGGACACCTTCAGATTCGCGCATGCTGCCAGCAGGCAGGCTATTCGCATTCCTGCCAGATCGAGTGTATATGTACACGTGGTTGGAGGCCGAAAGGGACAGACTGCTCTAATCGAGCCGCTCACCGCTGGGTGTGGACCCCTTCTCTCCACTAGCGCTGCAGTATGCGATCGCACGTTCATGGTGGCAATGGTTAATCCAACCGAGAACGACTTTTGGTTAAGGCCACGAACGAGGTTTGGAATCTTGAAACCAGCAGATGTCCTCCCACATGGGGCAGTTTGAGTTGATGTGAGCGTGAACGAGATCGTTGTCAGTGTGACACCAAAACGGTCACCCTCGATTGAATCGGACGCTGATAGTGTCGAAAAGCTCATAGATCTGTCGCAGTTCGCAGGCACAGATGACGTGCTATGGGAAGTTAGAGCTTTGTTTAACCAACACCGTGCCATGTTTGCGCAATCGGACGATGATCTCGGATGCACCAGTGCCGTGCAACACAGAATCAGGACTACCGACAACATCCCGCCAACACAATTGGAGGAAGTCAAAGACCATCTACAGAAATTGGTGCGGACGGATGCCATTGTGGAAAGCAAAAGCGACTTTGCCAGTGCTGTTATACTCGTGAGGAAGCGATCTTGAGCATTGTGCATGTGTTGTGATTTCCGTGCTTTGAACGCAACCGTGAAGGATGCTTATCCACTGCCACGGATTGACGAGTCAATGGATGCTCTGGCAGGCGCTTGATGGTTCAGCACACTGGACTTGCAGTCGGCGTACACGCAGGTACTTATGCACCCCGACGACCAACACAAGACTGCCTTCAGTACACCATTTGGCTTTACGAACACCGTCGAATGGCATTTGGCCTCTGCAATGCACCCGCGTCCTTCCAGCGCCTAATGCAGACAGCGTTCCATGAGGAAATGTTTAGCATTCTGCAGTGCTACTTAGACGACGTCCTCGTGTTTTCTGCAACTGTCGCCGAACAGATTCAACGACTGGACAAGGTGTTCACGTGTCTGGACGAATACGGGCTGAACCCCGAACTAAAGAAATGTGCTTTCTTTCAGTCTGAAGTATAGTATCTTGGGCACCGCGTGCCGGCCGCAGGGATCGCAACTGATCCAGAAAAAGTTGCAGCTGTGGAACGTTGGCCGAGGCCAGATACCTTGAAACAGCTCCGATCCTTCATGGGGTTTGCCTCTTACTACCGCCGCTACGTCCCCCGATTTACTGCGATCGCGAGCCCGCTGAATGCACTAATCACCACCTTCTGCCGTGATATAAAAGGCAAACCACGATCGAGCGCTTCTTTCCAACTGGCAGGCCGATGAGGTGAGGAATGTGATGCAGCATTCTTTGCGATAAAGAGAAAGTTGACGAGTGCTCCAGTCCTCGGATTCGCTGATTACAGCAAGCCGTTCATCATGGAAACTGACGCATCCAACCTTGGGCTAGGCGCTGTACTGAGTCAGGTTCAAGATGGTAAGACGCAAATCATAGCGTGTGCGAGCCGTGGCCTCCGCAAGTCGAAAAAGGACAAGAGCAACTACTCTTCAAAAAACTAGAACTACTAGCTTTGAAATGGGCCATATATGACAAGTTACGCGGTTATCTGTTGGGTAGCGAGTTCATTCTGTACACCGATAATAACCCTTTGACCTACCTGATGAAATCGTCAAAGTTACCGGCAGTTGAGCAGAGATGGGCTGCCGCGTTGGCCCCGTTCAACTTCGAGATCAAGTATCGTTCGGCCAAGCACAACGCAAACGCAGATGCGTTGTCACGTCTAACACCCCCCGGGAAGGTCTCGTCCGATATCAACAGCTGCTTTGAGGAGTTGACCCGAATGACAAAGCTGCCCACAGCATTACGTGTCAATGTTGTCTAGGCAAATTGGCGTGCTCAAGAGATCGTGGATGCATCTATCGGGATGCTACCATCGATTTCACCACCTGATATGAGTGAGCTACAAGAGTGATGACGTTCTGAAACGTGTAGTCTGGTACCGTGATATCAGGCGACATCCAGATGCGTCAGAGCGACCAGATGAGTCAAAGGCAATGTTGGCTCTTTTGGCTATGGGACAGCGGTTCATCGAACACGATGGTGTGTTGTATCGACACATTACCACCCCGGCCGGCATCCAGCGCGAACTGCTACTTCTCCCATCTTGTTTGCAGGATACGACACTGCGTGGCCTGCATGACGAAGCAGGACACCAGGGAGTTGAGCGTACCGAAGCCCTTGTCCGAGAACGTTGCTATTGGGGTGGCCTCCATGAAGATGTGAAGAGATGGGTGGAGAGGTGTGAACGATGTGCTGGTTATACGCTCGTTGTGCTCACTGAATGACATCAAGAAATCGCACACTACTCCGTACCATCCCGCTGGCAATGGCCAAGTGGAGCGATTTAATCATACCATACACAGTCTGCTGCGAGCCCTTCTAGCCGAGAAGAAGAGAAAGTGGGCGGACCATTTGAAGGAGGTCGTACATGCATATAACATCACTCCTCATGGCAGCACTGGCTACTCGCCGCATTATCTGATGTTCGGGAGAGACAGCAGACTGCCGATCGACGTGCTGCTGGGCGCAGATGAATCGTCGGGTGACGGATGGGTGCAACATCATCAACACAGTTGGACAACCATGCGGACCAACAAAACGCGCTTCATGATCGCCACGCCCGCGAACTTCCACTCGCCACTGGGGAGCGCGTTTATCTGTGCAACCACGGCATTCAGGGAAGGAGCAAAACCCAAGATGCCTGGCAGACAAGACCCTACCGTGTTGTGATGCGTCAGGGAACGAACGACGTGTATGTGGTCGAACCCGCCGACGGATTCGGTGCGCAGCGCACAGTGAATTGTGCTTCCTTATGGTTGTGCGTTCCAGGAAATGGCCCAAAAGCGGCACCACCTGTACGACATCGTTGACTGCCATGCCTGCCCAGTGTGGCGTGTGTGAGTAGCAGTGACACGTCGGATACATTGAGTGCGCCATTGCTGTGGACTGTGCGGAATCCGGTTGTCCGCAACGTGTCACCTTCATCATCTGATCCTGAATCGAGCTCCACGAGTAGTGCAGAGGAAGACGTTCGTCCGTCTTTATGGCGTACATGCCGTAGTCAAGCGGGCATGCATTCGAACCCGGGCAATTGGCCCCGCTCTGTAAACCATTAGGGTTTGAGCATCTTAGCTTTTAGTTTTAGAGCTATGCTAAGTTGGGAAGAGTGTGATCCTGTGACTTTTTATGTATCTGGCATTAGATTTAACAAGATTGCCATCCCAAACAACATGTTCCTGATGGCAAAGTGGACAAGGAAGCCATTGGCTTATCGAGAGTCCAAACATTTTCTCACCTATGTGTAGCCCACCCTTATCAAATATCTGTCAATTCTATTTTTAAACATATTCACACTACTAGCATTAACATGATGTTCCCTGTTGTCATTAGATGGCAGCACTAGTCATGTTACAATGTTCAAGCGTTACTGTTGTGTACTGAATGTCCTGCAATGAGTTACATTCGGGTGTTACATTTATTTGTGAAAGTTATGTTGCATGGTCGGTACGACATTACAAGTAGACGTACAGGCATCGTGATCAGTATTATTGTATTAGGTTGCTATAACAGTCCAACCTGTTAACATGATGGCACATGGAAGTGGACTTCAACTGGATGGCTGGGCCATGTTTTCTTATTAAATCACTTTATTTATATTATGTGGAATATGGTGCTACGTTGGCGGTAATAAATTGTGCAACGTTTGGCCAGAATCTTAGATGCTATTTACATGGTAATCCGTGTTACTAATGTGTCTTGGTTGTGTGCAGGCTACTGTTTGTGAGGATATTAGGACGTGAAGTGTGGTGACGGCATGATAATAATCTGTGTTCTGTCCATGATAGGTATCATAGTTCTGAGTAGCAGTCGCTATTTCCGCCGTATCTGACATATTTCATTTTGGTTAAGTTAAACTGTTCTTCACAGAAATTAAGTAAATTTTAGTTAGTCTGCCATATAATGTTATGTCTCGTTTAATCGTTCTTCTGTGTGAATAAACCTTATATGTATATATATATATTCTGTTTGCCTTAGTGTAATTCGATTAGTTTGGGGACCCACGGAACGCTGCAGGTCATATATATATATATATATATATATATATATATATATATATATATATTATTTTGTATATATATATAATACTATAACATCAAGTAGTATATTTATATACTGCATATTGCATGTATTCCTTTGTCTAAAATAAAAGATTGATTGATATTGATTAAACTTGTTGGGTCTGGCTGTGCTAAGTTAGTAGAATAATTAAATTATTATGTAATTTTTCAATGATTGAAAAAAAACTGCACAAGATATATTCAAAATCACTACTTAATAATTAATTAATTGCTGTACTGAACCTGCAGCAAACTGTACATGCAGGAAATTACAAAATGTCAGAATATATAATAAATTGTGTTATATTTATGCAATAAATTTTTTTCACAAAACGCATTTAGCACTCTATATGGAACACCAACTAGCATATATTTCTACAATAATTATTTTACTATAGTCACCATGCAAGACTATTTTCATGTTCTTTGGCAGGGAAAGAAAGCCCAGGCTCTGACAAAATTACACAAATATCTTCATACTCATGGAACTTGTGGCTTTTTTATTGAAATGTATTGGTCTGTTGAGATGTATTATTATGACCCTACTTAATGTATATTTATGACCCTACTTAATGTGTTTTGAAATTATACAAATATCTTCATAATGATGGAAGTTTGGCATAAAAAAGGTGTTGCGTTTGCATATTAATTAGCCAATATTTACTTATTAAATACATCAATAGGGTTATGAAATTACTGTGTGATGTATATTTTATGATCTTGTTTAATGAATTTGTAAACCCTGAACAAATTATACAGATGTCTTCATAATCATCAAAGTTATGGCCTTTTATCAAAAAGTGTCGGCCTGTTGAGTTTACACATTAATTAGCCAATACTGACTTATTAATTGCATCAGTTGAGTTATGAAATGAGTGTGTGATGTATATTTATAACCCTTGCAAAAATAAAAATTTGTGCAATTTTAATCATACATTGAAAGAAAACACAAAAATTAATCTTTTTTCTATATATGATACACCAAATTTTCGAATTTTTACCATATTAAAATCGAAATATCTTTGGATGCAATAAAGATATATTAATAAAATAAGCAGTTTTTGGTTTGGTTCCTTTACATTTCACCTTTCATTTAAATAAATTGCTAATGTTCTATCATGATTTCCGGTTCAGGTGCACAAGCGTACGTACACCTGTAGTAACAGCTGCTCAAAATCTTAATCCTAACTAACCATTCAAAGTTCTTTAACTAATAGTTCAACTTATAGCACAAGTCAAACTAGATAC
>SDWI01001751.1:57274-76204 GCA_009193005.1 Lamellibrachia luymesi | reverse complement strand
TATATATATATATATATGTATATATATATATATATACGTATGTATGTTGTTTGATGTTTTTTGGACAGGCCATTCCATTTAACACATCGGTTAATTATTTTTGGCAATGGGATGTCAAATATATTTTATATAAAATAAATTCAGTAGGAATTCATTATTATTAGTTTTAATGGGGTGTCTTTTTTTGTGAGGACATTGCAAGTTTTTCTTAACGGAAAATGCATTATTAAATCCAAATTGACTTTATGCCGTACCTATTACTCCAATTTGTACCAAATTTGTCATGCTTAGTTAAAAATTGGTTGTTGCTTGATAACTTGCTTCACAGTGTAACAATGCAAGTTTAAAACCAACATAAAATGAAGTAGGACTAAGAAATGTGTCAAAACAGCATATTGTGCAGATTTTCGCTAACAAATATTGGATGTATCTTCGTGAAATGTGGCCTGTAAGTTCCTTACTATAGCCTCTGGGTGATACTCACCCATGGTTAATATTACACAATTAATTGTTTGAATGCAATGATGGAAAGTGCATTTTGGCAAGTGTACCCTTTTCGTGAAAACGCCCCCTTAATTGCATGGGACCCCCATTTGTTTTCGTAAAATGTCATATAATGACTTTCAAACGTTTAAAATGTATGGTTTCCTTAATTTGATTTCAGAGTAGGTGCCTTAAGGTTGTATCAACACCTTGCATTAATTAATGGCCATATGTTTGTGAGAATGTCGACTTTATATAACACAAATATAATTTTTTTAATTAAATGCATATTACATTATTTCATGAAGAGTGCAACACTTATTTTAACGTTTATTTTGCCTTGTAATTTTCAGGTTACGATATTCGCTCTTTTGGCAACGTGCGCGTGTGTCGCCGGTTACACAACTCTTCATAATGAGTGTCTCATGTTATGCGACCGTTTGTTCAAGGCATGCCTACAGCATCACTGTTCCCGTCTGGAGTGGCCACTTCCAGTTAACCATGAATGTGCTGAAGAGCGAGCTGAATGCATTCACGAATGCATCATCCAATACAAAGATGATGGGAGTTAGCAAAGGACGCCCACGGAATACCGTTCTTCGCCTACAGCACTAGCAGTAATACTATGTATATTAATTTTAGAAAGGTAAACTCGACTCGACTCGACTCGACTCGACTCGACTGTTGGTAACCGCTTCATTTGTTTCGTACATAAGACATGCACTGATCGTTTAACGATTATAAGTAGACAAAAAGGTAAGAGCTTATGACTCCTTGTACGACCCAATCGAGTGTTGGTACTTGCAATGCAATTTAGTAGCAATGACATCTTCCGGCCAGAAAAATCACGTACAACTTCCGGTTTCACGAAGCGTTCGGTAGACGTTTGGCGCAGATCACGTAACAATGGGTGAAACAGTTGCACGTAACTATTGTTCCAAGTTACGTATTTACACAAACGTCCACAGTACAATGCAATATAAAACTCTTGTATTGCGCTAAAATCCTCGGGAAACCCAAGCTAGTTGTCCACCAGCTTATGTAACAAACCCAAAATTTAGGGCGGAATCTCATAAATGGTGTTCATTCCCATCTAAAAACCATAAAGATTACGAAAAGTGATGTTGCCATTTTTTACAAGATGATTTGGGGTGATTTGTAGGGGGAAATAAACAAGGGTGTTAAAATTGAACCAAAAGGCAGACATTTATTGTTCATAATAACCATATACCATATGATATGACTCATTAAAATGGTCGGTGTTTTGCCTATATTTCAGTAATATCATATTCCCATGCCAAGTAAAGTCGTTATATAAGTTAGTGGTGGAGTTATATGTCACACATAATTTCAAAATGGAGCCAGCGTAATGTGAATTTTTGGTCCGTATAATTTACGAAATTACTTAGCTGATGTGTAGTTGAACCAATCCAATATTGTTATTCCTGCAAGTCAGTTGGCTTAGCCATGATAGTCACACAATGCTTCAATTACTATAGACAAAGTTGCCTTAACTGCAATACTCACTTCAATCTTCATCTTCGATGTCTTCTCTGATCAGAGTCGCTCGAGTGTTGAAGCACCAGTGTTCGTCCCTTTCAGTGGCATAGCTCTGTGCATGCAGGGTTGTTTCGTTTGCATGTGTTCGTTGATTCGAAATTAGTGGCACCACAGTTGCACTTGATGAGCTGTAGCACTTAATCTGGTGTGGGAGGATCCTCGGACATTACTGGCATCAGCCTGTCACCTTGTTGTCGCCATCCAAGTTGCAGTGGGTTGGGACAGTGGGCAGAAGAGTGTTCATAGGAATTATACACCTTTATACACTTTGGTAGACGGTTCCTGCCCTACACTAAGGCTAGACATCGCATTGAGTACTACAGGGCTAGATAAGCTGTGAAACATCCTTTCTTCCCCTTTCCCTGTGTATGTCCTCTCGTGTCGCATCCAGTAAGAGCGTGCCAGTTGATCAAAGCGGCTACTTGCTGTGGACTAAGTAAATCATAGATAGGCTGGAGCATGACTTTGTGACGAAGCAGTGCCCATGATCAATGCTGCATTGCTGCCAAGTTGAGATACTCAGAGCCAAGAGGAGAACATCTGTGAATATATACGGACTCGAGATCCTGAGTGTGCAGCGTCGCCAGTATGCAGAATTATGACAGTATCTGCCTCTTCGTGTGAGCTTGCCTCCACGGTGAGACGGGATTCATAGTTTGTCATGATACTCTCCCATATTGCAGTCATCGTATTCACGACAGTACTTGTGTCCACGAGCTGTTGAGCAAAGTACAACGTCAGTGAATCTGTTTTGTCTCTAATGTGAGTTAAATGTTCGACTTTGTTGGATCTGATTCCCGTAGACTTGTCTCTACGCCGCTGTCTTGTGCCTTCCTTGAGTGATGCTGGTACGGTATAGTTATCAAAGATAACCCTCACTTGGTCATAAACTCGAGCCTTTGAGTCGATAAGCTTCATATGTGTTGCTCCAAATTCTTTGCAGGTTTTTAAAGTTCCTGACTGCCTTCAATTCTTGCACCACACCCATTGCACTGACCACAATACATGTTTGTGGGCACACTTCATCATCCATCGCATTGGTAGTGTCGCCAGTATTGTTCGCAAGATCCTCTAACTGATGGATGATGATGCTTTTGTCAGATGTATGATCAATGGTCCATCAGGCTTCACCAACACCAGGTTTCTGTAGTCAAACTCATGCAGTCCAATCACTTAGTCAAATAGGGACGAGGTGGCCTTCACCGTAAGGACTTCTGATCCAGCCTTCAGTTTCACTTCCTTGGAAGCTGTATTCCACGAGAGCAGCTTGACTTTTGTCGTTTTGTTCCACATGTTTCCATCACCAACCAGGCGGTTTTCCACAAGCGCCTTGAAAGCTTCCATGCTAACTCTTTCTGTTGAAAGGGTGCTTTCATGTACACACCGAGGAATGATTTCTTTGATACAAGTTGAAACATGGTTCTTGAATGGAATAGTGTTACTCGTGTTCACTGTGAACTCGCCTTTGAGAAACTTCTGCCAAAGTTCTGGATCTGTTGTTTCCATATCCTGCATGCGAGCGATGTACTCTGAAATGTTCTGCGCAGTATAATCTGTTGCATGCAAAGAAGCACACCCACATCTTCCCAGTGCTGCTAAATGGAGGAACCAGTTGCCTTCATTTGTCGCACGTTGGAACTGCAACAGGGTCATTACCTGTGTCATGTACATGCGTGCCCACTTGTACATTGGATCGTTCGCATGACCTTCGCCATAGTCTCGTAGCTGTTTCTCTAGGTTCAGCAACTCCAGCTTCCCTAAGAATGTCTGATGTGCGTGCAGATATTCTGGTTTGTACGACACGCATCAGTTAGCTCTCTGGTGCTTGATTGTAGGGAGTCGAGTAGTGCCGGGAGGTCTTCCAAGAAAGCTTCCAACCACAGGTCAAACAATGCTTGTCGAGTTATTTGATGAGTTTCAATAGTCCTGTTGTGATGATTTCCATTGATAATCTGGGTGACTGTTACACTGCTGCACGTGTCTGCTTCCTGCCTAGCATCATCAAGACCGCAACCTTCAATCGTTCTGCCCAAACATCGGAAGGCACACTGTACGGTGTGAAATGCACCCGGGCATAGCACCCACTTGTTTTTAACCGAGTATCGATGTATTCCAGCTTCAAAGCTCTCCTGTACAGGTCCATGTCCAGGGTGGCTACCAATTTGTGGCCGGGTCGAGATACGAGCTCGTTCGATCTTGTAAGCTGATCCAGTGCTATAAACAAAGTGGGCCATTCGTGAACTGCAGCATTAACGATGGGAAGGCCAAACGCCTTGTTTACGCTTACTGCGCCTACTGCTTGAGAATTTGCGACAGGTGGTGGTTGCACGAGCGAGTTATTGGCCAACCAAACATGCATATGTTGTTTTTCAGCCATATCGTTCAGTGAAATTCGTTCTGCCTTGTCATTAAGGGTAGGATCATCTGGACTGCGAGGTGACTCCGGGTCACACACAGCTTCACTGTCAGAACAAGCAGTTCTGTTGCAGAAACGAGCGAACATCCAAGTCATGTCATGAGTTAGTGAGGTGACAAACTCTTTATCATACACGCCTGTCTAGTTATTTGCATACTGTTGACTTATTCTTGGTTTTGAGCTACCTTCTATCGTACATTCAATCAATTGGATGCCAGTTGCATCACATACCATTATATTATTGATAATTTTATTGTTTGTATATTAATTTTTTTATGAAAACCAAAACTAATTTTTCCCCTTAAAATAACTCAAAATCATACTAAGCCCTCACAGAGATATGGCAACAATCGTGTTCATGTTCACAACAATATTTATGTATTTTTAAGCACTATTGCCAAGATTCTACCCAACATTTTCACAAACATGATTGTTGCTACATAAGCCGGTGGACTTAGAAGCAGCGCACCAAAACAAATGGGGATGAGCAGTTTCTAATGGATGAGCAGTTCCAGTTGTAAACAGTTGGATTGGTACGTAGATTAGAATTAGATGATCGAGCTTGGATGAAAGTGCTTGACAAGCAATTATACATATCTTAAAAATAATGCGATATCTGACAGGGAGCCACTGCAATGATTTATGAAATGATACTGGGTGAGAGAAACGAGAGGACTACCCTTGCCAAACAATTTTGCACACGTTGAAGTTTCAAGATGTCCTTGAGAGCAATATTGTGAAAAGGGAATTGCAATAGTCAAGCCTACAGCTAATAAGAGCAGTTGCAACAGTTATGGCAAGATAAACAAGACATATACCGGCGAATACGACGAAGGTCACAAATGTGATAAAAGCAGCAGACATGCGACTCCTAAATTCGGTGATGAGACGGCCGGTGTGATTGGCTCAGCATAAGTGTCGAGAAAAACTATCAAGTTTACCTCAATGCTTCCATGCATCAATAATAAAGAACTCTGTTGTATCTGCATTTAACTTTAAATTGTTGTCCGTCATCCCATGGAAGATATTATTGGTTCCTTCGGCGCAATACCCCATCCCCCGGAAATTAAAAATATCACAATGGACCCCCGGGGCACGCCTACACAATTGCAGCCCGATACGTGCGAAACTGACGGTGATATGAGCTAACAGACAGACAGAGAGACAGACACTTACAGTCACAAACTGCTTTATTAAATAGACTAGCCGAGTTGCCTGGCGTTGCACGGGACAAAAAGACAACCACCGTAAGAGCGACTCCTTGCACGACCCAGTCAAGTTTACCCCAGTGTCCACAACCTCATGCATACAACTGATAGGTATATATACAAACATGAAACAAACTGAATGCTACATAAAAGTTTTCACCATCCTGTCTCTCGAATCATTTAAATGTCTGCCATGCTACAACTTACACACCCATCTACACATCACAACTACAACTAATCAGATCCTGAGGAGCCGATTTCTCTAAGAATTTGCTGTGTTCGTACGCATTTACGTAAATATGGCGGGAAAACAGCTTACCTACGAAATATTATATTTTAATTACTATTCTAGAAGGATAGAAAATAATGAAACGTTGATGGGAATGATATGTGGACATTAGAACACAGATGCGACGAGGGGGGGGGACGGAAAACAGAGATAGAAAGAGAGATGGTGGCGAGGTGGATAGGAGTGTCACAAACAGAATGTATACAACGACATACATTGGTCAAGTTATATAATAACGCATGTGATGTAAAGGATCTAAACTGGAAAATATTCTTAAATATTCGACGAACTAGTTGCTGTCACGATAATACATCGGACTACTGAACTTGGTCTGAGAGGCAATCACGTCAGAGACAGGAAACTGGCGTGAACACTTGATATTATGGCTAAAATGTGTGGGGGAGAATATACCAAGTGCGACACCGCTGGAATCAGCAGGCGAGAACAAATTACTTGTTACTTGAACATGTGTCTGTTTTGTTACCTCGCAGCTTAGTGAATTAGTTGTATCAGTTAGAGGAACTATAATTTCCACAATTTAGTTCTTGAAACGTTGAAAGTAAGTTAACTTCATAGTTGCATCAACAAGAAAGGTGTATAATCATTAATCCCAGGATAATTAGCAAAGTCTTAGTATATTTACCACCTTTCTGTAGAGAATAGCATACGATAATGACAATTACTAGTAGAGTTTATTTTGACGAGTAATAATTTCGTCATGTTCCTGTACAAACAGAAATCAGATTTGCTAAAAAAAAAATTTACCACCAAATACAAAGACAACATTTTAAAACAAAGAACATAATGTAAGACCACACTAATAAAGTCCAACTGAAATAAATGCAGACAAATCCCGCTAGCATTGGACTTGAGCATGTGAATCTATATAATTGTGATCATGTCCGCTGTAGTGAGGTGTCCTGTTGTGCGTCATTGTAAAGTTGTCAACCTTGTTGTTGACAACCGGCGGTCCTATTGTTGACAACCGGCGGTCCTGCTGTTGATACTCGGCGGTCCTGTTGTTTGTTGACAACCGGCGGTCCTGCTGTTTGTTGACAACCGGCGGTCCTGTTGTTTGCTGACAAACGGCGGTCCTGTTGTTTGCTGACAAACGGCGGTCCTGTTGTTTGCTGACAAACGGCGGTCCTGTGGTTTGCTGACAAACGGCGGTCCTGTTGTTTGCTGACAACCGGCGGTCCTGTTGTTTGCTGACAAACGGCGGTCCTGTTGTGTAGGTGAAGACCGAATGTGCTGTAAAACACGTTCGATGGTTCTCCTGCACGGCCGCCCAACCCTGTAACACAAAGCGGAAGCATAACTGCAAATAAATAATTAATTTGCCTGGTTGGCCGCACGAGCACCCACACGGGTTAGTTCTTGAGCATTAGTGTTGAACATGGAAATAAATAGTACAAAGCAAATTTGCTCAGGATAGTTGCAAAATACCACATGTGTGTGTTTGTTACAACGCGGCTAGATGCGTGAAAACTATAATATAATGTAGGTCATTAGGTTGAAATCACTTACGTTCATGAATACCGCTGTCCAGTTATTGACAAAAACTATCAGCCATAACACCACACACGACAATCACATTTATTCCACTGAAAAATATCACTCATTAAAGAGAAAGGTGTAATTTTGGGGTCAAAAGGTATATTTTTTATTACTGACCCTGGTATCATGGTTGATATCAATTGTAAGCGTACGATCTACTAAACAAAGCTGGCTATAACAAAACCAATGTGTGCGTGGGTGCGTGCGTGCGTGCGTGCGTGCGTGCGTGCGTGCGAGCGAGCGTGCGTGCGTGCGTGCGTGCGTGAATGTTGTACACCGTGGACATCGTTAGAATACACTCACGGACCAAGGGCCTCATGCAGACTGTGGATGTCCACAGTCTGTCTTGTAGTGGGATTGTGTTCATTCAGAGCAACAATGTATTTCATGCGATGTGTGTGTATACGTGTATATTCTGACTACCGTGTGTAAACTACCTAGCCGAAGCATTTTAGCGTTGACGGAAACATGGCTCGGCAGCGTCGTGGACAACCATGTAATAGTGCAGCTGGTTCCAGATGGCTATATGTTTCACACTGTGTCACGACCTGCTTAGAAGTGCGGTGGTGGAGTGGCTGTCATTTACAAGTCCGGCTTGAAAGTGGAAACTCGCAATAAATTCATGCATTTTGAGCATGGTGATTACTACGTTACGGCACGTAGCGTTACGTTCAGACTGGGAGTAGCATACCGCCCGCCAGTATCTAAGAGAAATGGTGTCATTAACTCTGTTTTCTCTGACCAGTGGTCAGCTTACTCGATGTCATGTGGGTCCAGCATCACAGCGTCCGTTATTTGACGTCCGGCATTTCTCTGAGACGCTCGATGACCGTGGCATTACTCAACTAGTTACAGACGCTACACACAATTAAGGTCACCTCCTCGTTCGAAACCACAACGGAATAGTATTTACACGACCGAGTGTGTATGACCCGTGCTTATGTGACATACATGGTAATCCATTCAGTGATCACATGGCCATCAAGTTCTATGTAAATGCCAGAAAGCCTGCTCGAGTGCGTAAAGAAATAGTTTTTTCGGCGACTGCGTCATATACGACTTCCCGATTTCACAAGTGATATTACCTCTTTGCTAGAGGATATGAACAGTGACGCACCCGTTAGTGACATCGTTGCGACATATAACACTGATTTACGTCGGATTGTTGACAAACAAGCCCCTTTGTGTAAGACGACCATTACATTGCGACCTGACTCTCCATGGTACACTGACTGTCCGTGGTACACTGACTGTCCGTGGTACACTGACTGTCCATGGTACACTGACTGTCCGTGGTACACTGACAAGCTTCGGGAGGATGAGAAACAGCGGCGACAGCGAGCTGAGCGCACGTGGCTGCAAACTCGTTTTGAGGTACATCGGCAGGCACATTGCGCGCAATGCGTGGTCTTCAACCGCGTGCTGGTTAACATAAAGAAAAACTACTACACGGCTAAGATCGCCAATTGCAAAAATTACCAATAAAAACCTATTTAACATCACAAGAAACATCATGGGTAACACTGACATAACGACAATGCCATATAATCATTGTTATGCTGACGACACTCAAATCTACCTCACAGTTGAACGAGATGAATTCATTGTGGCGGCACTGTGTATAGCGGATGTGGCTGCATTGTTGACCAAAAACCTGTTAAAACTTAACAGAGAACTCTGAGGCGATCGTCTTCTTCCCCGTGAAGCAACGTGAGTGTCTGTCTGCCGACGTATACATTACAGTAGCCGGTCATCGAATTCGACCTTCATCGTGTGTGTGCAATTTGACAGCAACCTAAAAATGGAACACCAGATTGCCAACACTGTGAGTTGCTACTATCAGATAAGAAATATTGGGCGAATTCTGCCACATCTGACCGAAGAATCATGCAAGACACCTGTTCACGCACTAGTGACATCACGTTTAGATTATGGAAATGCACTTCTTTATGGTCTCCCACAGACGGCGCTGCAACGTTTACAAAAGGTACAGAACTGTGCTGCTCGCCTCATTACCCGTACAAGGAAATACGATCACATTACACCCGAGTTAATAAGCTACTGCCCCATTAACAGAACTATACGATCTGCTTCGTTGCCAACGCTTTTATTCGTACCGGCTTCACATGGCGATCGCCGTTTCGCTGTTTGCTCAGTCGTTCTATGGAACAATTTAACATCTAGGTTAGCATCACGTTCGGCCTGGTCCTTCCCGTGGACNTATATATATATATATATTGTTTTGAACCTTCCGTCAAATTCAGATGTTCAATTACACCAACACGTTCAATTCAAGAAAGATATTGTATAAAATCCACATAAATTGTATTATATAAATACTATGCTTTTATCATTTGTACAGACAAATTGAAGTATTATCGGGGCATATAGAATGATATGGAAAAGAAGTATTTGGACAACCTTGCCCAAGCTATGAAATGTAATAACATTTAGATGGACAAAAAGCATATTAAATTTCTTACACAAGTCTCAAGGAAATACTTTAAAGATAAGCAATATAATCATAACGCATCAACTTGTAGGTTTTGTAAACAGTACATTGTGAGTTATAATCTCAAAAATGTTACCTCCGTGCATGTAGTTGTATTCACCGGTTTCCAAATCTGTTTCATAACAACCTTCCATGCAGTCAAAATAATACATGGCTATCATACAATGTATACATTATTAATACATGCCCGGTGCACATAATAATGATTTCATTTGCCTAGTAAATTATGAACCTCCATCCAGTCAAGTAGTATGGAAGACACGACAACCACCCAGTCAGGATCTGTGGAAGGTGCAACAATCATCCAGTCGTATCATACTAGAAACATGCCCATATTGTTCTGCATCTGCCAGAGGTGCTAACTTGAACGCGTCGCACCTAACTTGACAGACGCTTTTTCGTACAAACTGCTGTATTTTTACCGGTCTCATTAAAATGTCGAAGACAGACGGGCAGCAATGAGTAATGACACTGCTACCGCTTTGATTTGTGACCTTTTTTGAACCAAATCCATCCTGAATAATTTCGCTTTGTGATAGATCCAAAAGCGTTTGAGCTATTGATCTGTTTCTCTCTCCAATGGATGGTTAGCTAGCTCTTTCACTGTTGGTGTTTCAGGGCTAGCTGACGTCTTCCTCAAAATATCACACAATGAACACAACACACTCACATTCATATTAACCATTTTTCACGAACATTGGCCAGGCAGTTCAATTTAATTTTTTTGCCAGTTTCTTGTGTTATGACACACAACTGGCAGCTATATCTTCGCGCTCGTTCACATTTCCGTAGACCTCTACGTGTCACTGGATATGTTCCGGAAATGTTTCTGTATCCCCAATTCATTGACAGGTCACTGTATGTGTGTTTGTATGTACTGCAAAAATGTATTTATATAAATGTGACAATTCAATTTAATGAATCACAGGAAGATAATCTAGAGTTCCTCAGAACATCCAGTGCATGGTTTCTCTGAGCAAACGGCCGCCCCCTGGACCTGTGGCATTACCCCGCAGACTTAAAAGCTATTGCTGACGTCTGCGAAGAGGATGCAAATTTAACTTCAATCGCAAGATTGTTTGCGAGGACTATTTACTGAAGACTGTTTCAAAGAGGACTTAGTTTGAAAGAGGATCACCTTCAGCTGTTGCACATCTTCAAAGATGCTTACAAAAAGGACGAAGTGTGATATCGTTATACGGGCCTGTATGCAGATGCAAAGGTGAAACAATATATGCAATTCCCAGAACACGTGACTGCCTTGTATGCTCAGACAGGCATGGGCCACATGCCACCATGATACGCTTCCCCTGTGCAGGGAAAAAACACTAACTACGCCAAGACCACAATGAGAAAGACGGATCCGATTCTTCATTGAGTCAGACGGCAACCACGATGGGACAGTGACTTGGAGAGGCGCATGGATGCTACCGAGAGGATCAGGCATCAGATGAGGGATGTTGAGACAGTGCTGAATACAGCAGGCGTGGCTGAAGGCGCTATGTCAACAAGTCGGGTTATGTCATCAAGCAGTCAGGGGATGTGCCATCAAGCAGTCAGGGACTGTGTCATCAAGCAGTCAGGGGCTGAGTCATCAACCAGTCAAGGGCTGTCATAAATGGAAGATTACGAATAGAGGCATTTTTTCTGTACACTGGGAAAACTGTCCTGAAAGGCATTTTGCGACAGGAATTCTATGAGCATTTCATAGTGCTGAGTGGGGCAATCTGCGTCTCTGTCGGCCAAATACTGGATTCACAGGATCTCAGTCAGTACACCACAAACTCTTGACGTAGTTAGTGTTAAATAGCAAGGGATTGCATGGATATGAATGAATCGATATTGTATCACTGTAATTTATGCACCACTGAATGGCCACAGCTATGGCTATGGCCTGTTCTTGTTTATATAAATGTGTATTACCCGACAACTTAGAACATTATTGCATTGCAAGTGGTTTCCCTCTCCTTGTTGTGACGTGTGCACACCTGATTATGAGACTTGTCACCAGAGGATATGTCCCGAGGATTTCCCACAGTTAAACTGTTCCACACATGTCACATCTGTGGGGTTTCTGTTCAGTGCGAGTGCCTACGTGAGTAGTATTCACGTCCTTTGCGCGGTATGGTTGGTGGTTGGCGGAACCACCCTAGTTCCGGAGCGACCCACCAGAGGGCGCCATCGTAATTGTTGGTGGTTGGCGACTCTGTAGTGAAGGGTTCAGCGTACAGTTACATTTCCCATTGGTGGCCATGTTAACGTTTTGCATGATTATAAGAAAACTTTATCATCAACAATTCAGAAATTTCTTACCTGTCGTTATCATCATTTCATTGACATGCTGATCGAGTTTAGTCAAAATTAGACATTTCTAACTCTTTTAAAATGGCTGAACGTGTCGTGCCCGTCAATGTTTACCAATGTCTGCATGAATTACTACGCATACGTGCCTTGTGGTGAAAAAATTGCCAAAAATCCTTCCGCTTATTGAAATCATCTAAAAATCCTCAGTTACACTGCGAACAGGTTCTACCAGCAAACTTGCGAATGTGCCAGCTCAAATGCGGCTATGTCGGATGGTATGATTTTTTTTAAATTACACATACCTAGAATTACTGTGCTCTACATTCGTAACACACCAGGAAGTGTAACTGAGGCATGATCCCAAATAGACATCACAATGTTTGTGAAAAAAAATTAATTTAACATATTTTAGAGACACACATGTATCATGCACTCAGCCAAAAACATTATTACATCTGTCCATATGTTTACCCCACTGGGCAGTGCATACCCAGGGTGCCGCTTTGATGTGTAACGACCAATAATCCACCTTAACTCTTGAAGGTACACACTTTCGCAACTAGCATTGATGAATTTTTAACACCATGTTTCAGAAAGCCCAACATATGTTCTGTAAGCAGATTGTATTCAGCCAGATTTTATTTTACACTGAAAATTATATTAATTTTTTTACCTCATGCCCTATTAGACATATGTAAATATACACAAGATTCACCTTAAATTGTGAATTCCATCAAGGCCAGACTACTCAACTAGTTCTATTGCATAACATTATACAACCTAATTAGCAAACTTGCAATGACAAAGGCACTTGCCTGATGTATCACTTCCAGTGAGTCAGTAGATCGTATCAGATAGCATGCTGCTCTGTCCAAGATTTTTATTTTGCCTTGATTACTGTGCATTGTTACATAATGGAACAGAGAGTAAATGATAATAGTGAGCGTGGGAGTGAGAGCAAGTGTAAGCCACCCGCTGGTGGGATTAAGAATGTTCATCGGCGTGTGGTTGCGAAGACTGAATATGGATGAATATTCAAGAGTGGTGCATGTAACGCCTGGTGGACTGCTAACCGTGCCCGATGCTGATGGCATATGTGGAAATAGCAAGATTCTACGCAAAATGTGTGTGTGAATGAGTGTTTCACAGAGCATGCAAAAAACAAGACATGCACATCTCCACACTTTGAAGTACATGACGAAAAACAAGTCGGTTTTATTTATTCACTAGTAAGATGCCACGGATCATTCAAACTACCATAGTCTGCTATGCAGGTTCTTGCAAAAACTGCCGCCGACATGCAGTGGTATGCCAAGGCGGATTGCAAAACAATTGGTGGCATAAATCACAGCACTTGAAGGCAAGTGGTGTGACACGGTTAAACATGACAGGTGCCGATAGGTTAACATAGAAATATGATAATAGATTAATAGAAATGCGTCTCGGAAATGCAGCACTTCAGATGACACGACATAGATTAACCACGGACAAAAATGAATCGATGTGAACTTCTGCACAAATGGACAGGGACGAGTATGTTCCGTAATTGATCGCATCAATTATGGCGCTGGAATCTCAATGCTACGAAAACTGGAAAATGTACAGTGTCCTATAACAAAGGGTGGCAGGGTTGCTCGGGCAGTGAAGCACATTCAACATGATGTGCTCTACCAACGAGCATATTCCAGACGGCCCTCCGTGCGGCTGCACAGACGACGTACAAAGCTAAACAGAATGAGATACTATTTGGAAACAAAAAGGAACCGCCGTCAAGAAAAGGTCGGCTTGATACCAAACCTGCAACCCGAGCAACTGTGGCTAGGGCATCTACCTTGACATCACCAGTGACAACCACAGCCAATAGGCAAGTGATAAAACGAAGGCGCGACAGCGAAAGTCACCAGCAGATCGCACTGATCACCCATACTCGTTAAGGTCACGGAAATCTGCTGACCACAATTATGCCAGCAGAGTGTAGACACACAAGAACTGTGCATGCACACACGATATTCTAATACTGTATCATTCTCCATTTCATGGAGTGTCTACTACCTGCTTACTGGCAACCCTGCGATCACAATCAGACAGACTTAGACCACCACATATGGCGCCACCTGCTAAAATTCATGTGAACAAATTGATACCAAGACCAACACACACGATGTAACATCAACTATGAAGGCTAACTGATGTTAACGCACATCAGTGATTGAGATGATGATTTCAGACGGTTCATTCTACATGACTCACGAAAAAATGTAAGTTCTTACCTTTTTTATATTTCAACTCTTTCAACAGGCTGTTATGGCATAGGTGACTAGCATCTAACCTTGGGTCAACATGTATGATTCTGTGTTGAAGCATGTAACTGAGCCTATGCACTGTCACTGCACGACTGTAGCCACATCTGAATCGGCAATTAATTAATAACTCCGTATTTAATTGTTTTTCCTTTTGTGCAGCCTGACCATAGCATACACTAATTGTTTGGTGACAGACACACGTTTTCATGCAATTTAGCACTATAGTTTTGGTAAAAACTCTCCTCCATGACTGTTCAATGGCTATCGCATTTCCGTTGTCAGGGTACTTATTTGGGTTCAGCATACAGTTACATTTCCCACTGGTGGCCACGTTAACGTTTTGCATGATTATAAGAAAACTTGACCATCAAACATTTTTTTCGGCAAGATGTCGCCACCTTAGGGGGATTTTCCTCTGCCAGTAGCTCCACCTACCGAGTCTTTTTTGAACTACTAGTACTTCTAGTATCCACTAGATATCGCCACCATAGGTGGCTCCGGCTTCCACAGTCTAAAAAGCATAGTAGAAACAGGCGTCGGAGATGTCGTTACACGAAATTGCTACCATTACACAGAACATTTTTTTAAATAACTTCCTGATCCGCATGCTTAATGTGACTTCCTATAATGTGCGCACTAAAAAGGTTCATTATCGCCAAGCACGTGTATCTGGTTGCGCTTCCGCAACTATCTGCTTCCTGGGTGGTTCCAACTTCCGCCGGCGAAAAATCATAGCAGAAACAAGCATCGGAGAGGTCGTGACACGAAATGGTTACCTTTAGACCAAACATTTTGTAGATTAACTTCCTGTTGCGCATGCACATGGCAACCAAGTGGCCTATTCTACAGAAAACGACCTGTTTTAGACATAACAAAATAGCGCCAACATACCATTACGTTATATACGGGGGTGACATGAATAGAGATTTATCTAGGAATACGCCTCACGCATATGCATTAAGGAATTTTAGATCGGATTTTAATCTTACGGTATGTATGGATGCTCCAGATGCGCAAGTGCGATATACAGGTTAGTTGTAAGTCCAAACGGTTTGACCTCCAGAATCGATAATTTTTTAACCACGGCAAATTTAGGACAGAAGGTACTCGAATGTGCTATTATAGACAACTTGTTGTTTTCTGACCATGTATCGGAAACAATGTCCAGCCTTTGGCAAGAAATGTCACAACTGTGGACGAGAGAACCACTTTGCCAAAATGTGTCGAATGTAAGGCAAACGTGAGAGACACAAAAAAACAATGTGCCGGCTGAGCGTGAGCGACAGCGACCGGTGTATACGGTGACAGTTGATGACTTTTCAAATCGAGCTGAGTACGATGTACTAGATGTGCATTGTCAAACCAATTGTGTGTTGAATGTAGACAAATCTGCTATCATTGTGCGTCCTACTGAAAATGGCGTTGTATTGTCAATGGAGCTTGACACAGCCACGTGGTCTGCTATTTCGACGATCCCTGTTGATGTGTATCAGTAAAAGTTTGCAAACTGTCAACTTCAGCCTAGTAACAAGGTATTACGTAGTTTCACAGGTGAGTCAGTGCCATGTAAAGGTATGTTTAAGGTAAATGTGCAGTATAACTCGCATAATGTAGACTTGGTGCTGTATGTTGTCCCCGACAGTAGACACATACTGTTTGGCAGAGACTGGTTAGAAGCTATCAAACTTGACTGGACCGAGATCAAGTTTAGATCAGGGTCAGGGTCCGTGTGTCTGTCACAACTTGGGTTGCTTAAAGGGATTAAGGCACACGTTGAACTAGTAGAGGGAGCAACACCAGTGTACACTAAACCGTAACGGGTCCCATATGCTCTACGCCCGAAAGTCGAGCTGGAGTTAGGCAAACTTGAGAAAGCTGGGGTCATTACACCAGTTACAAGCAGTGACTGGGCAACGGGTGCTGACTTGGCTGGTGGAGTTAAATTTTCCAAACTTGACCTAGCGAATGCGTACAATCAAATGGAGGTTTCCGAGGAATCTAGGGAATACCTCACCATAGCAACGCATGATGGTCTATTCCGACAGAACAGGCTAGTCTTTGGCACTTGCTATATGGCAGAATGCTATAGAGAAAGCGTTACATGGTTTGCCAGGTGCCAAGGTATATCTCGATGATATCCTTGTGTCAGGGAGTACAGAGTCAGAGCATTTGATCAATTTGGGTAGGGTGTTTGAAAGACTGACATAATTCGGTTTAAAGCTGAATCGAGATAAATGCGAATTCTCCAGAGATTCTCTCGAGTATTTGGGTCACGTGTTTGATGCCCAAGGTATTCACAAATCGGCGGACAAGATAGCCATCATACTAGAAGCACCTAGACCCATTGATGTGAGTTCATTGAGGTCGTTCATCGGCATGGCAAACTATTATCGAAAGTTTGTGCCAGACTTTGCTTCCACACTCCATCCTCTCACTACCTTGCTTGAGAAGGATAGGAAGTTTGAGTGGATAGACATGATGGATGAGGTGTTTCTAACAGTGAAACGTGCTCTAGGCAAGTCCGGGTTTCTGATGCATTTTGACAGCAGTCTCCCCGTGACAGTTGCAAGTGATGCATTCACAGATCGAGAGAGAAGGACTAGGAATCATTTTTGGCGTGAAGCGGTTCTATCCATTTCTGTTTGGCAGGAAGTTTACTCTTGTCACGGATAACCGACGGGAAAACAAATGGTTAGAGAAACAGATGGAGCGTGGTTCTCAAAATCTGAGATCATTCAGGGAAGGATACATGGTATGGGTTCGAGATTACCATGGGAAAGATAAGTGGGTCCCAGGAACTATAAACAAGAAGTGTGGTCCGTTGACGTATCAAGTCACTGTTTCTAAGTGATTGTGGAAACGCCACATTGACCAACTGAGTTCAAGGATAAACTCAAGTAACATGCCTCTGACACAGTTAGAATTGACTGCAGCGACTGATGGTCATGCCTATTTGGTTGACACTATACCATCACTGAATCAGACAAACGACAGTGCCAGTGGGTTGACGTATGAAGCCCCTCAACAGCAATCGGTTCAGGATAAGTCTAGGCCTACTGCAGAATTGGTAACTCCTACCCATGTGGAGGAGGAAACACATCTGTGACGGTCTTCTCGTGTGAGTAAGGCACCAGATAGGCTAGATCTGTAGTGTAACAGAGATTAGTGAACTTCTCTGTAGTGTAACAGATATAAGTGAGCTAGTGGACTCTAGTTACATTAGTTTAGTTAGCAGGACATGGCTGAATACTAGTGTAGTGTTGAGCTACATTGCTAGTGCATAGCTATGTTATTATAATAATCAGGTAGATTATTTCACTGCAGGCATACAGAAGAAGTTATATTGTTGTTAGTAGACTTCTTCATAATTATTCCGGAAGGGAAATGTTAAATATGCATGTCTATGTCGTGGACTACATGTGTAGTGATACATGTTCAGTGGCGAACTACGTGAGTAGTAATACATCGTTTGCAAATAAAGATCAGTTATGTGCCACCACTAAGAACCACGTGTGTGTTATATGTGTAGTGTCTGTGAATATACAACAGATATAAATGTAGACCACATGTCCGAAAGGAACTATTGTCGCAAACTAGCATGGCATAAAACCACTACTGAACTCATTAGTAATGAATAATGAATACTTTATTGTTTATTTGTATAATGAATACTTTATTGTTTATTTGTATTTCATGCGGTGAATATTCAAAGATTCTGGGGCTGACGAATAAGGATAGAAAATCATAAAGAAAAGTTATATTCTGATATTGTATCTTATATTGAATATAATTACTTACTTTAATTTTATACTGTTGAAATACTTTTGGAAGTAATTGTCATTTTGTGGTTGAATTTTTTGTTAGCAAGATTTACCATCAATATATTTTAAATATAGCTGTGATTAAGTTTTTATGATTGTTGACATAATTACATTAACATTGTTGTAAAATGTTTTGGAAAGTAAGTAATTGTGTGATACTGCGATGCAGTTACAATTATTAAATTATTTTCAAATAAAGTTCAAACTTCTTGCATATTCACATACAAATAATTATTCTGACATAATTCCACATTTAAGCTGGTAGTTTTATTTTTGTACACCATATCTAACCTTAATACAACTGTTAGTTTTAAACAGCATAGTAAATAAGAAAAACGAATTAAACATTATGGTAGAAGATATTGACCCTCACATAATTGGTATAACTGAATCATGGGCCAACATAGACATAACAGATGCTGAATTAGGACTGACAGGATACGTAATGTTTAGGAAAGATCGAATAGGAAGAAGGGG
>SDWI01001751.1:28660-43544 GCA_009193005.1 Lamellibrachia luymesi | reverse complement strand
ACCCTACTACCTGCCCTAGTAGCAACTGCTACTAGCCTTAGAAACACCCTACTACCTGCCCTAGTAGCAACTGCTACTAGCCTTAGAAACACCCTACTACCTGCCCTAGTAGCAACTGCTACTAGCCTTAGAAACACCCTACTACCTGCCCTAGTAGCAACTGCTACTAGCCTTAGAAACACCCTACTACCTGCCCTAGTAGCAACTGCTACTAGCCTTAGAAACACCCTACTACCTGCCCTAGTAGCAACTGCTACTAGCCTTAGAAACACCCTACTACCTGCCCTAGTAGCAACTGCTACTAGCCTTAGAAACACCCTACTACCTGCCCTAGTAGCAACTGCTACTAGCCTTAGAAACACCCTACTACCTGCCCTAGTAGCAACTGCTACTAGCCTTAGAAACACCCTACTACCTGCCCTAGTAGCAACTGCTACTAGCCTTAGAAACACCCTACTACCTGCCCTAGTAGCAACTGCTACTAGCCTTAGAAACACCCTACTACCTGCCCTAGTAGCAACTGCTACTAGCCTTAGAAACACCCTACTACCTGCCCTAGTAGCAACTGCTACTAGCCTTAGAAACACCCTACTACCTGCCCTAGTAGCAACTGCTACTAGCCTTAGAAACACCCTACTACCTGCCCTAGTAGCAACTGCTACTAGCCTTAGAAACACCCTACTACCTGCCCTAGTAGCAACTGCTACTAGCCTTAGAAACACCCTACTACCTGCCCTAGTAGCAACTGCTACTAGCCTTAGAAACACCCTACTACCTGCCCTAGTAGCAACTGCTACTAGCCTTAGAAACACCTTACAACTTTCCCTAGTAGCGCTCTAATACCAGCCTTTATAGTAAATCACCTGGAATGGGTGGAATTTCTCCAAAACTAATAATGAATACAGTAGAACAAGAATACCACTTAAAATAGGGTTCCAGTTTTCCTTAAAAGAGGGAGTGGTTCCTTTTGAATGGAAAGTAGCATATATTATACCATTATTTAAAAAGGGTTCTAGACATAGGTCAGAAAATCACAGATCAGTGGGTTTAAATTCAGTGCTTTGTAAATTATTAGAAAGGTTAATTAAAGACCATATGGAGGGCTACCGTGTTAGTCACAAATAATTAAATGGATTCCTAAAAGACAGATGATGTTTTTTGGAAGGAAGCACTAAGTGAATAAACGCGGGATCACATGTAGATATTACATACTTAGATTTTCACAAAGTGTCACATCAAAGATTATTACTTAATTTAAAAGCCCATGGTATCGCCGATATCATAATCGCCTCTATAGAAAAATAGCTGACTGACCGAAGGCAGCTTGCTGTAGTAGATAGAGAAGTTTAAAACTGGAAATTATTTTTGCGTGGAGTGCTGCAAGGATCAGTATTAGGTCATTTGTTATTTTTAATATATATCAATAGCTGCAAGGACGATAATAAAAAAACAGCTTACTGAAATTTGCGGATGACACAAAAGTGTTTAGAAATGTTAACAATTATGGTGATAAATAACATTTACGAAACGATATAAACATAATAGTTAAATGTTCTGAAAATGGCAGATGTTATTCAACTTTAGGAAATGTAAATGCCTACACACAGGACAAGATAATTTAAAGTAAACTATATAATGAGAGATGCTCCTATAGGTTGTCCCGTAGAAGAAAAGGACTTAGGAGTAACAGTAAGTGTTGAAATGAAAGTTCCAGGGTAGTGTGGTATTGCAGCTTGAAAGAGTAAAAAAAATAGTGGGTTGATTAGGACAAATATGACATACAAGAAAAAAGGTGATTATACCTCTTTATAAAGCAATAGTTAAGTCTCACGTATAACGTTGTACACTAGAGAGATCATATCGTAAGAAGGGAATAGATACGCTTCAATGAATAAAGAAGAGAGCAACTAAAATTATTCTAGAACTGAGAGCCATTAGTTATAAAAAATTGTTTTCAAGTTTTCAAGATACATAATGGGTATGAAAATATTGATATAACTATTTTTCTCACTCAAGAAAGATAGTAGAATTAGAGGACATGAAGTAACCTTTGAAACAGATCAGTGTATATTGGATATCAGGAAGTAATGATTCTCACGGAGGACAACGAATGATTGGAACAAATTATCTACAGATTGTGCAACTGGTTGCAGCGTGAATATGTTGACAAACAGGGTTGACACATATATCCTTCGAAAGCAATATTTGCATATCTTGTTAAATCTTGTTAGATCATAAAGCTTTAGCGAGTAACAGCGAAACGCCTCCTCCTTCAAAAACATCACATTGTACTCGTACTTACCGTACTGCAGTACGGGTGAACCTGGACTTCGGGCAGCGTACACGGCGGTGTGTGAGCCAGTGCCTTGGGTAGCGTACACGGCGGTGTCTGAGCCAGACCCTTGGGTAGCGTACACGGCGGTGTCTGAGCCAGACCCTTGGGTAGCGTACACGGCGGTGTGTGATCCAGTGCCTTGGGTAGCGTACGCGGCGGTGTGTGAGCTAGGACCTTGGGTAGCGTACACGGCAGTGAGTGAGCCAGAGCCTTGGGTAGCGTACACGGGGGTGTGTGAGCCAGGGCCTTGGGTAGCGTATACGGCGGTGTGTGAGCCAGGGCCTTGGGTAGCGTACACGGGGGTTTGTGAGCCAGGGCCTTCGGCAACGTACACGGCGGCGACCAGCAGATATCGCAGCAACATTCTCTCAACCTGTGTCGTCGTGGACAACATTCTCTCGGCGTTTATAAAGATTGTCGTGGACAACTCCGGACGAGCCATGAGCATGGTCAAAATAAACTAGTTGTTATTGAGTCAGGCATTTATAGAAAACAGCGGAAGACGTTAGTGGGCACTAACAATTGTCATCACCATTAACATATTTCATTTCCGTTAATTTCTTTCTAGATAATGACAGTGTTGTCGGTCTATTAATTATTCAAGTGTTGTGAAATTGTTTTGGAGATGTGATGTCCAATACATTTAATTACTTCCATAGTCACTTGTTATATATTGATGGAAATCCGCCGCAGACACGGATCATTCCCGAATTATATTCCGAAACGGTTTCTCCACCCCGGGAACTCTTCTGTCTTCGTCCTTTACGTCCACCATTCATTGTACCTTACAGAATTGCATAAAATTGTATAACATGACCAAACCATTGCAATTTGCATATTACCACCACAGCGATGCGTTTCTTGCCCGCCAACTGAATGTTCGATGAAATTACGGACATATTGGTTGGTGGTGTATTTTATATATTTAATATACATGTACGTTCGTATATATATATATTGCGGTATTCATCCGTAGAACTGCTAAAAAACTTGACCTTTACTTTGAACATGGGCTAATTCTTAGACACTTTTTCTGGGAAGCATTCAACCACTCTGCAACTACTGTGCGAACACACATGTTCACATACCCACCACTGCCAGTTATTCATTTTTACAGCTGATTGAACTGAGAAAATTGTACGAAATTTCGAAACGGCAGCAGGTTGACAGTCATGTGCTGAGACCACTATTCTAACGCCTGGGTTTTCCTTTCAAGTTCAATAGTGAAGATCCTTGTTTTGCAATCAGGGAGGAATGTTGTCATCAATCAGGGAGGAATGTTGTCATCAATCAGGGAGGAATGTTGTCATCAATCAGGGAGGAATGTTGTCATCAATCAGGGAGGAATGTTGTCATCAATATAGGCCAAAGAAACCACACATTTGATGTTTGTGAAATATGTATTTCTTTCCAAACTGGTGCGACGGTTTGAGCCGTTCCTGACATAATCTTAATAATTGAGTCACAAGTTCAGTAATTGTTTGGTCATGATCTGCTAGTACGTCAATGTAATCTGCAAAATGTGTGATGATCCTTCTTCCTATACTCACTGTACTTACATAATCTGCAAGTGATTCCCTCATCCTCTCATCATCCGTTCTATGACCTATATAATACAAATATATATCTCGTTTTATTGAATTACCATCACTCCAACGACCAATACGACTTTCCAGTAATACTGGAAGAAGTAGAAGCATATGTTAAATCACTAAACAACAATAACAGCAACATTCCAGCAGAACCATCATCGCCGCCAAGGTGCTTCCGACTACATCAGTAAACTAGGCAGGCAACCTGCTGAAACGTGGAACTTTATGCTGCTGAGTTAACCAAAAGCGGCCGTCCCTGGAATTTCGTAGGCTCGTATACAGTAACTTAGCTTTAATTGGCCGTGGTCCGGTCGTCGCTGGTCGGACGGGTAATGATGAGTATTTCATGGTACGCTCTTTGAAGTTTGAAGTGGAACGAAATACTAATGAGTCTGCGTGCTTCCGCACACAAATCCACGTTTCAACATGTCAATCTGCCAGGGGTAGCGTAGTACTACTACCACCACTGGCTAGCGAAGATGAGAAGAACTGATAAGACTAGAAGGAGAAGCAATGTTTGATCTTCCTACTATTATCTGGAACAAGCATTTAGCTGTAGAATTCCTCAATTTCTTTGGCATCGTCGTCTGAAGTTGGTACATATAATTAGTCTACGTTGATGTCGAAAGGAGATTCTTTCAGGCGGAGTGATATAGCCTGCTGGGCACTGGGCGTAACCACATAACCGAGTTCCTGACATTCATGTTGCCCATGACTCCTACTACTTCTAATATCAAATCGGATGTTAATATTTAAGCAACAAAGTACGTTCTTGTATAGCGCTGTATCTAGTCATTGGAACTGTTCAAAGCGCTCTACCGTTCACGGCCTAGCATACCTGTTCATCCCAACGCCATTTCGACTTATATGTGAAGCTTTCAGCCACGCTACAATTACTGCGCGAAGACTATTCGTTTCGATATCCACATGTGGCCAGGTACTCATTTATATAGCTGAGTGAGCTGTAGCAACGTGGGACGAACGAAATTGCCAAAGCTTCGAATCGGCAGCAAGAAGATTCGAACCCGGGTTCTCTCGATTGAGAGTCCGACGTTCTAACCGCTGCGCCATCGCGCCCCACCAAATATTTGTTGTATTCACTGTTGCTAATANGATTATAACATCGACTCGAATATAGGGTAGTGTCGTACCGATTGTTACATATAGGGTAGCGTGGGATAATATGTTACCGATTCTTCGACCTTAGCGGTTACGAGAACGCACGCGTGCCGCGCGCGCACGCGGCACGCGTGCAGCACGCGCGCGGCACGCGCGTGTCAGTCGCTAGATGGCGCCATCTTCGATTAATTCCCGCTAGGGGGCTGCGCGCGCAACCGGATGGAGATGTAGACCATGGGTGGATATTTGTGAGGTTTGAAAAGCTAATACCTACTACTCACGTACACTTGCTGTGGGCTTACATGCAGGGTACCTAAGTTTTCTTTACTGTCAAAATAGGATAGATAATTTAGAAACACCTTGTAAATGTTATGTAAACGTTTATTTCGCATTTCCTACATACTCTGCTATCTCGCATTTAAGCAAATGCATTTAAGTCTTGCTTAAGAATTATTTTCTGGACTTTCTATATCGATGCATATGTACTACTGGTGCATTTTCATCTTCAGCGCACCTGCTAGTATCCCTTTAACAAGATTTAACAAGATTGTCGTCCACGACAAAGGCATATATGGTAAATGCATAAGGAAGCCATTGTCTTAACGAGAGACCAACATGTTTTCATCTATCCGAGACCCTCCCGCCTTATACGTTAAAATGCGTATTACCTGGGCGTACTACCCGTGTCCTCGACAACTGTTCAATCCAACTTAAATGCAAAATATCTCCGTTTCCTTTCAGGTGGGGCCCACTCCTCATAAACACGTATTCCGTTAAAGCTTCCCCACATCGTAATTTATTTCTCCTCAACACACAGCTACTGAATTAGTGCGTTGGCTGATATCCTACTCTGATTTAAAGAACCCTGTCCCCTACTATCGTTTTCTGATAAACTGACAACCCGCATTAGATTTCCGGATTAGTTTCTTGACTGACCACCCCCCCCCCAAACAATACCGATGAATGTATCCACTCTTTATATCGTATTCTCTACGTTCGTACCTGTTACATATCTTCCAATGATATTGCCTTGTGTGTACTTCCCCGTGTTTCGTTCCCTTTTGTCAACATGTTTCCTCCCTTCTCTCCTGTTACGTTCTGGTCCGCATCTTCACCGTCCGTCCATTAAGGGAACCTTGATTCCTCTTTACTCCAAACCTATAGGTTTCTCCTGATATATCCCTTATATCTCTTTCACATCTGCCACATCATTCAACAACAAAAATCACTTACTGGCGTTATCTACATTCAAATTCGAAACCATCTAACTTTACTCTCTGGCCACGTCTTTCAACATCCATACTTAAAGTATATATACATGTTGTAACCATCCTTGTTGCCATCACCGACCGCTTCCGTGGTGCAATATCAATCGTGTAGATTACATTACTAACATATTGCTCAGGTTGGTTATAGTCAAACTGATTTAAGTTCAACCATTCATCTGTATCTTGTGTTATGTTATATGTCATCTGTGTATTGTGTTATGTTATATGTCATCTGTATCTTGTGTTATGTTATATGTCATCTGTATCTTGTGTTATGTTAAATGTCATATGTAGCTTGTGTTATGTTATATGTCATATGTATCTTGTGTTATGTTATATGTCATCTGTACATTGTGTTATGTTATATGTCATATGTATATTGTGTTATGTTATATGTCATCTGTATATTGTGTTATGTTATATGTCATATGTATCTTGTGTTATGTTATATGTCATATGTATCTTGTGTTATGTTATATGTCATATGTATATTGTGTTATGTTATATGTCATATGTATCTTGTGTTATGTTATATGTCATCTGTATCTTGTGTTATGTTGTATGTCATCTGTATCTTGTGTTATGTTATATGTCATCTGTATCTTGTGTTATGTTATATGTCATATGTATCTTGTATTATGTTATATGTCATATGTATCTTGTGTTATGTTATATGTCATATGTATCTTGTGTTATGTTATATGTCATCTGTATCTTGTGTTATGTTATATGTCATCCGTATCTTGTGTTATGTTATATGTCATCTGTATCTTGTGTTATGTTATATGTCATCACGTTTCGCTGGTCCACTTTTTTGTATAACTTTTACTGCGCGACTAAGTTACGCTAGAACACTTTACTTGCTTACTTTTTACATCAACATTTTATTTCAGTTATACCACCTATTATTTAACGCATGTATTTTAAATTACCAGATTATCACCTACATAGTCAACCAAATAAAACAAATATTTTTATTCACCAAATTCACCACGTCAACTTGTTTCAACTTTACCGCCAATTTATGCTCCAATTTCCTCGCCAAATTCCATGTGGAATTGTGTTTACTATGCCCGGACAGATTACCACAACACAAACAATACGCTGACAATAAACTTCATATTTCTGTATACTAGATCGTCCAGTATAAATATTGTTGATACAGCACTAAAAATAGCATACGTTTTTAAAAAAAACGTAAATAAAATACATTTTACCAGCATTATGTATTCATGTGTTTGATTAACACTGTGTTATATGTGGTAATTAAGCGTGAAATTGTAGCTATCCTTTTTCCCAAAATCCGATGTTGTAATCCTTTTCCCAACATCCCATAATCACAAATTCTCATTACATCGCACACACTGATCCTCTATTTTCAAAGTTAGAACTACTAAAATTGGATGATCTCTGTAAACATAATCTGGTTACTTCTATGTATAAAGCAGCGAATAGCCAGCTCCCAGATTCTATGTCATCAATGTTTACTCGAATATAAAGTATCCACGAATATAATCTACGAAACTAAAATGGCTATTACATCCAAAACATCAGAACAAATTGCAATAAATTACCCAGGACCAATATTCTGGAATACAATACCTAGTAAATTACAACAGCTTGTATCCACTAACCAATTTTAAAATAAACTGAAATAACTGTTACTCTCTAAATATGAATGAATTTACAGAAAACACTTTCCTAATGTAACAACTTCGTAATTGTACAAAATGTACTCTACAACCACCTTTATTTTAGCATCGTAGAGAAGACCGTGTGTTTCATGTTAGTGTCATATTTAATGTTGTCATGATCATATATTACTTAATGTATTCATGCTCATACTTTAACGTATTAATGGCATTAATTACTTAGTGTATTAGTGTTACTTGTTCATATAATTCAAAGTACAAATTGTATGTTGATATTTAAGCAACATTTTTGGGACTCACATTGTATTTGTACAAAATGTACTCTACATCTACCTTTATTTTAACATGGTAGAGATCCCGAATACATTATTTAATGCATTCGGGATCATGCATTACTTAATATATTCTTGTTCACATTTTAATGTATTAATGTGCAAGAATTAGCTTTTGAATGTATTAATGTGCAATAATTAGTTAGGTTATTAGTGCATTATTTGTTCTTGAAATTCTAAGTACAAATCGGATGTTAATATTTAAACAACAAAGTACGTTCTTGTATAGCGCTGTATCTAGTCATTGGAACTGTTCAAAGCGCTCTACCGTTCACGGCCTAGCAGACCTGTTCATCCCAACGCCATTTCGACTTATATGTGAAGCTTTCAGCCACGCTACAATTACTGCATGAATACTATTCGTTTCGATATCCACATGTGGCCAGGTACTCATTTATATAGCTGAGTGAGCTGTAGCAACGTGGGATGAACGAAATTGTCAAAGCTTCGAATCGGCAGCAAGATAATTCGAACCCGGTTTCTCTCGATTGAGAGTCCGACGTTCTAACCGCTGCGCCATCGCGCCCCACCAAATATTTGTTGTACTCACTGTTGTTAAAATGTTATATTTATTTATTTTTTACCAGAAAAATCGTACTCCATGTACTGTGCATATAAGTGACAAGCTTAACAGCTATATGTCATATTAACGTTAATGTTATTTATTGCACAAACATTGGACTGTAGTCCTAAAATCACTGCACGTTCCTTTGTATTTCAATAATCTTGTTTAGAGTATGTTTTTTCTTAAGGAAACACAAATATATTGATTTGTTGTTCTGGGTGGTCCTCGATCTAAGTCCCGCGGGGTTTCTACAGGATCTCCTTGGTTGCACCGCTATTTGTTTAATCAGTGACTTAATTGATATTGTAAATATGTTAAAATGTATGTGTAACCAAAATAAAGTTATTCATTCATTCGTGAATTCGTAAGTGCTCTAATACTTACGCACAATTGAAATATTGACAGTATACGTGGTGTATTGTAAATGTTATTGTCAAACGTGTTGAGTGCGTTAACAATGCCATAGGAAACGGCACATTTTCGGAGAAAAAAAATTTGAGGATAAAACATTGGCATACTAGAGTGTTGTGGCGACAATTTTGAAAAAAATGGACCGGCCCGTATCACATGACGATTTACTTCAGATATGTTCATAGTTTAGTGTAATAACTTGTTTAGCGTGTATCAACAACAAGTCAGAATGTGCATACGTTGGTCTATTTTAGGATTATTAATTAACGCATTACATTACAACGGCGACGAATTTAAAAAAAAAATTATTGGCCCGAACGTATAACATAATGGGCCAGCACGTATAACATAACGGGCCCGCACGTATAACGTAATGGGCCCCGCACGTATAACGTAATGGGTCCGCACGTATAACATAATGGGCCCGCATGTATCACATAACTAGTTACTTGAAAAATTGTCACATCTAAACGTAATAAGTTGCATAGAAGTGTCATCGATTTGTCAGAATACGTTTCAGTTGGTCGATTTGTATGAGTAATAATTCACATACTACATTATTATTATGGCGACGATTTGGAAAATGAAAAGTGGATCCACGCGTATCACGCAACCAGTTGCTTGAGACAAACAGCTAAACAAAATCAGGCTAGATGCAGACACAGAGAATAAAACACACATTTCATCCAACTATACCACCACCAAAAAAAATTAGACAAATTGGCAGAATATTAGCTTTAAGTAACGCTAAGTGTTAAAAGGAAGCCTATCATATGTGTTTTTCCAACTTTTAAAACCATATATCACATTTCCCCCACAAATGTAATATGCAGAGTGTACCAACGCAATCTTGGACAAGACAGCGAGATAAACGTACGCATATATTGAAATGATAACGGCATCACACAATTGATAGGAATACAGTGTTAAATGTTTGATTGTCGCCAATGGTAAGTGCGCTATCGTCTTTCAGAACACAAACTTACCAAGGAATAAAAAAAAATATATTTACTAAGCGTTTTTTCCACTTACCTGTGAAAGATTATACAAAACATTTTATACTGAATATGTTCCAAAGACAGTATTCCCGCTGTTTGCATTGATGCAATGTACGTGGTGTAATTGCATCGCTTCAACTAGTCTCCCTTAACCCGAATATTGCATGGCATCAAAGTATGTTTTGAATAATGTACATAATGTTCTAAATAATGTTCTAATAGATTAATACAACATAACAGGTGCCTTGAAAAAAGAGTATGATAAAAGCTTACTCTTATGGGATTCGAACCCGCGACCAAAACATATTGTCGTTTGCAAATCCGTTTTGTTTTATTGTATGAGTTGTGTCATCTCTTGTGTGCGACAAACGGTGGCGCCACCTTATGGAGCTTGGATAATCAAGCCAACGTTTCAACAAGTTTCGCGAAGTCATAACAAGTTTGTTCACAACAGCGCCTTACACACTTTTCTCTTACATGTATTCAAAGTAGCCTATAGAGGGCGACATTCGTCATTGTTCGAAACTTCCTGGCCTTCGTAAGCTCCACAAGAAGAGAGGCTGGCTCCAGAGAGAAGGTTTGACTGTTTCCACTGTCAATTTGCATCACCGATAGGATTAATTCATATTTACGTGAATAATTAATGTAGTATGTTATATGTGTTTTGGACAACGAAATGAAGTTTCTAATACAATCCAACATTATGGAAAATAGAAAAGTACCATAAGATAAAAGGACAAGGAAAATGCTTCTTATCAGAGTCGAACCCGCAACCAGAATATCGCATTTGGAAAGCCGAGTACCTTAACCACAGTAGTTACTGCTAACACGGTACGTTTTGATTATAGCTGCCGTCAGCTCATCCGTCAAACTTCACATTTATTGCATGACATTTAGTTGAATTAGTTCCGTTCAATCAGACGGGGTAGACGAGGCCACCACTGGCCACTACTCGACTCGACCTGGCGAAACTGATCATATGTATCTGCACTGGTACTGACAAATAATGTCCTTCGGACGTATCAACAGGATGTTGATAGTCGTGCACCTTATTTTAACAAATACAGTTTCATTACGGCAGCACTGTTTCGACATTTAATATAAACTACACTGTCAAATGCCTTTTTGAAGTCAATAAAGGTATTCATGTGCATGCAATTATCTAGAGTAGAGCTTATTACAGATGTGACATATTACATTGATATATTGAAATGTGACAAAATTACACGTCATGCGACATGGGGCGCATTAGCAGAGTGGTGAGAGAAAATCGGGTTCGAATTATTTTGCCACTAAGTGAGAACTTGCATTGTGCGTTTTAGTTCGTAAACAATTTCAAATACATTGGTGTAAACATGTTACTACAGCCCACTCGACAGCCTCACTACGCCACGTTTGACTAGTTGCCTTTATGTGATGTCAGCGACGGCCTGAGTGTTGATTAATGTAAGTGTTGATTAATGTATACCACTATTATTTCGCACGCTACGGTATTATGGCGAGCGACAATTTGGAAAATAAATAATGGATCCGCCCATATCACATAACCAGTTGCTTGAAACATGCTCACAGCTTGCTCAACAATTTATTTAATATCCCCAAATATCTTATGGATATTGAAGGCGTCGGACTCTGAGTAGAAAAGACGGAGGTCGGAATCATGTTGCTGCCGTTTCGTAGCTTGGACAATCTCGTTCACTCCACTTCGCTTCAGTTCACTCAGCTATATAAAAGAAGCTATAGACAGTATATCCAGTCAGGATAGATGAAGGTAGCTTAGAATGTATTGATGTTTTCACATACATAGGAGCGGTGTTATCTGAACATGGAGGAAAACAGGAGGACAACAAGAGATGGCTATATTTGGCAAGAAGTGCATTCGTAACAATCAAATTTGCTAAGTGATCTTACGCATCCACTAAGTTAGGAAGAGGATAGGTGGTGCTACACGTTACGATATAATCGATCCGATTGAGTCGTACAGTAAATCGGTCTTATTATATCGTACGAGTTGACACACGTAACGATTATGTTACGTCGAATTCCGTCGGGCAGTTATTATCAGCTATTTTGACATCGGATGTTTTTTTCCGAGAAAGGTACGACTCATTAAATGGGGATGTCACAGAAGATGTGTCTAGTACAAAATAATAACAATCGCTCAATTTGTACAATATAATTCCTATGATAGCTTTTGGTTAACTGTTGCTTTGTTAACTTTCACAGTTGGTCTTAGGACACTATTGTTATTACAAAATTACCTGTGTAATGATGTAAGGAGCTGATTTAAATAAAAACAAATCCGCTTTTAAAAACATGATTTGTTCAACCATGATTGAATTGAAACCAAAGATTAAGACAAGTGTAAAACCAGTAAAGCCTCCCAACTCCTCACAACATTACACAGGTAATTGTGTAATAAAAATATGAACCCCTGGGTAAAGGGTCGTGAGGAGGGGTGAGGTGGGGTGTCCGCCAGGGGTGGACAGGACGAGCGCCCTTAATTTGTCAACACTAGCTTCAAAATGGTGTGTTGAAGGGTGCTTCAACTTTCCCCTTGAAGCTAGAAGGGGACAGAAATACAAAACATGTATAACGGTGTGAATATGCAACAACTTGTGGACCTCATTGGAAATAAGTACTTTCTTGTTAGTGTCATCTTTTATATTGGGCGAGGTGGTGAAAAAACAGCGGGGTGGCCCACCCACAATTTTGGTTATACAATCAGCACACACACATAAGACATGCGTTGTACCAGCCATTTCCAGGAAAGCCCTACGTCAGGTCCATGGTAATTTTGAAACACTGATAGCAGTTCATCTACCTTTTACAGCATTCTCTCGCGAGCTACACGCAATCTCGACGACATGGAGGCAAATATTGCCAAAGCAATGTGGCATTTTGGCACACTTTGTGCACCAGTCTGGGAACGTTGAACTTGACATTAATTGCATAGCTTTCAGTTTAATTAGTTCCGTACAGTCAGACAGGGGTAGACGATGCCATCACTGGTTTCCGCCCGACCAGATCGTAATGCAAGTATCAATGGCGAAGCTAATCATCACGGCCGCAAGGGAAAAGCAGTCAGAGGGTCGATTAGTTACATCAAACATATCGTACCTGGTCAAGAGTTAGATTCCAGGATTCTGCGCCACGGATCTCCAAACCACACCCATACTGAAAACGTGTTACCACATCTGTACTTTACATCCCATACGTATTCGTTAAATTCTATTGCGTTGGAATTCCCTTCAGTAAGTCATGTTTATTCACTTCTATAAATTAATATAAATAACTGGGTCGTTACCCATTACGTGTGAACTTGCATTGTCATTCTTAATTCGTAATCGACTTGAAATACATTCGTTTATTACAGTTTTACAGTATATTCGACCGACTCACTACGCTTCGTTTGACCATTTACCTCCTCCGGACGGGATAAATTGGTAGTTCGTACGCGACTAATTATAAAGGTTAGTTCGATTGTTCATAAAAACGGTGATAGCGGGGTGAATAAAACCAAATAATTAAACAGTGACAACCCGACTACGAGGTCGTAGAAGAACCTCTGAAAGTTTGGCGCCCGAATAGCATAACGTACAAACAAACATACACTTGCTGAATTATAGTAATGTGTGTCGTGAGCGATGGCACTGCGACTAGCAAAACCGTTAAAGCTGGTCAATGTGTAGGTTTATTAATTCGCGCACTACAATGTTATTGTGAGCGGTGAGCGACGATTTGGAAAATAAATAACGGACCCGCCCGTATCACATAACCAGTTGCTTGATGCATTTTGACAGTTATGTTTACCAACTTGTCAGTAACAAGTCAGAATACTTTAATTAATACCTTAATACAGTATTAATATACACACTACATTACTATGGCGAAGATTTTGTGAAAACACCTGGTTCCGTCCGTATCACATAACCAGTTGATAGGAAAACAAATTCGACACTTTCGCAGTTTAGTACGTTTCATATTCTCACACATCCGCCACTGGACATCTGTGAGACTATTTGAAATTGAATACCACGAGTGATTTATAGAAGAATGAGTGCAGCAGTTTTTTAATATCCCAATATAGATTATTGATCGTGAAGGCATAAATGTGGGATGCAGTAGTTCAGTGGTTAGAATTTCGGAACCTGAATCGAGAGGATTGGAGTTTGACTCCTCGAAGCTTGAACAGTTGAACAGTCACATTGCCGGGGTTCATTCAGCTGACTTCGCAGCTTGAACGGTCCTAAAGACTGGACCACAATCCAATCACTGGGACAACAGTAGTTAGTGGAAGTTTCTGAAGAAGCAAATCCGGCACCCATGTGCCTGAACGACTTCCGGTTGCGCGCGCAGCCAATCAGAGCGCCCGTGACGGCTGTAGGAACACCACTATCCGAGCGCAGCGCCCCCTATCGGCTGTAGGAGGTCCGAAAGATAACCAGTAGCCATCGATAGTGGACATAGGAACGACTGTCTGTTAACAGCGGTCATTGATAGGATCATTAATAACTGAGATGAAAGAGTAAGTTAACAGTGGTCATTAACAGGGTCATTACTAACTGAGATCAAAGGACCTAACGAGGAGACGAGAAACGAACAAAACACG
>SDWI01001751.1:13088-28000 GCA_009193005.1 Lamellibrachia luymesi | reverse complement strand
ATAGATGAGAAAATTATTGGACTCTCGATAAGCCAATGGCTTCCTTGTCCACTTGCCATCTGGAACTTGTTGTTTTGGGATGGCAATCTTGTTAAATCTGTATTCAAGTTTCCTTACTTTCACCTTTGTAAGTTTTGGTCAACTGTAGTTTATCTAATCTGTCGAAACAGTGCTGCTGCGTTGACACTATGTCGTTTAAGATGACGCCACCTCGCTGTTTTTTACCACCTCGTCCAATATAAAAGATGACAAAAGTACACTTATTTCCAATGTGGTTGCATACTAACACCATTACACATATTTTGTATTTCTGTCCCCTTCTAACTTCAAATGGAAAGTTAAAGCACCCTTCAACACACCATTTTGAAGCAACTGTTGATAAAATAAGGGCGCTCGCCCTGTCCACCACTGGCTGGCACCCCCACCCCCTCTTACGCAGTTTTACCCAGGGGTTCATATTGTTATTACACAATTACCTGTGTAATGCTGTGAGGAGTTGGGAGGTTTTACTGGTCTTACACTTGTCTTTTGGTTCCAATTCAATCATGGTAGAACAAATCATGTTTAAGTCGGATTTGTTTTGATTTAAATCAGCTCCTCACATCATTACACAGGTCAATGTGTAATAACAAGAGTGTCATCAGACCAATGTTTAAGGCAACCAAAGGTTATTATAGGTATTGTATTGGAAATAGTGTGCGCTTATTATTATTTTGTACTAGAGAAATCTTCTAAGACATCCCCATTTAATAAGTCGTACGTTTCTCGGAAAAAAAACATCCGATGTCAAAATAGCTGAATGAGACCGGAAATCTCACAATGGCTGCCCGACAGAATACGGTTGATTCGATTGAATCGTAATGTGTGTCAGTTTGTACGATTTAATCGGACCGATTCACTCGTGTAGCAGCAACTTAAAGGTTCTTACTAATCCTCTTCATAACCTAGTGGGTACACAAGCAAATATTCTTCTCAGCTTATATTTTTCATTCGCCTAAAGAAAAGATACATGCCTGATACAAAAGGATAGGGTCACCTGCAATTTTTTTAAGTTCATTCACAATTTAATCTATACAATGTGTGAACATTTAACTTTCCCGCATTTGCTTTTCATGAAATACTAAAAGTAAAACCAAAATAAATAAATAATCGTTGACAATAAATAATCCTGCATTTAGAAATGTAAATCAATGCTCTTTATTTCAAAAACTCAAACAACTGGACTGACCCATTCCACCACTTACATTTTCTGTGTTATTGTCAAGTCACTAAATTAGTGAGAAATATAATTTAGATAATGAGCATGTTTTATGCAGGTCTGTGTATACGTTGGGCTCAGTTTGCAGCAAGTTGAGTCAAGTTTGGCGAAAGCGCTTGTATAAATACAGTTACCGTTATCAAGTTAACTGAATGAATAAATGAAAACTAAATGAATGAAAGAAAGATCTGTACAGCATATTAAAATTTCCAAACATAAAATAGCATGTTCACAGTATGCGCAACTGTCCCTTCCTAAAGAGGCGTCATGTAAGGAAAACATATGTGGCAAGTTCTTGCTATGTTTAAACATAGCAAAAACGTGTCGACATATCATCACACGAATAATATTATGCTACCTTTAGGCCGATAATTGCGAAAATAAGTTAACTTGAAACTGTCCACTCAAATTTGTCTACTAAATCAGTCTCACAAGGAATTAATGGCTGTGTACTGTATGAGGCTGTGGAATGTGTGTGCACTGACAGGCAAGAAAATTCTGGCGAACTCACCAGGGCCGAGTCCGAGGACAAGAGAAACTTGTGAATCGCCCAACCGGCCAAATCACGTCATTGCTGATTGAAAAACAAAGTAACAGGAACAGGCAGAATTGCATTGTTTTCAAGTAAACGACAAATTAACTTCAGTTAGGGTAAAGGTTTCAGACTAATGATTCAAAACGCACAGCATGGGCGCCGCCATTTTGTTTGCTCCGGTACTATTCTCCTCAGAAACCCTCATGCATGTGGTTAAAATTCAAAGTCTAAAATAAACGTTTTACTTTTAATGCAAAATAAACAATATGTAATTAATACTGTAAGCATTAGGCAACTACTGTATATTATTTATTGTTTTTTAAACGTTTTCATTAAAAATAATATTCATCCCGTATGACTTTCTTGATCTCCGTCGTCTGCTAACATGTTTTTAATTTTCCATATATTGAATGAACAGTAAGTTATAACTAATGGCCCTACGTCAGGATATGTTAAGATTTAATCCCAAAACACGTTTTGAGACTTTTCACACTTGTTACATTTGTCTGCACAATTCACTCTTTTCTTTGAACACCCATTTTCAGGTATATGTGATACGTCGCCCTATTAATGTAGTGTGTAAATTATTAATGCTTAGTGGATTCTGACATATTGTTGACACACCCTATACAAGTTGCTACACTAAACTGTGAACATTGTTGCTCACCATAACATCGTAGCGTGCGAAATAATAGTCCTACACACTGATCAACACTTACGGGTTTGCCAGATGCAGTGGCCATCGCTGCTGTAGCATAAAGGCAACTAGTCAAACGTGGCGTAGTGGGGCTGCCGAGTGGGCTGTAGCAACAGGTGTACACCAATGTATTTGAATTTGTTTACGAACTAAAACTCACAATGCAAGTTCCAACTTATTGGCAAAAAGGATTCGAACACCGGTCCTTTGGCTTAAGAGAGCGACTTTCTCTCACCATTGTGCTAATGCGCCCCATGTATGTCGCATGACATGTATTTTAGTCATGTCACATCTGTAATAACATATACTCTAGATAACTGCGTGCATATGAATACCTTTATTGACTTCAAAAAGGCATTTGACAGGGTATGGAAATTCAACATTGGTGTCAACCTTGTTCGATATAGGAGAGTATAACCAGTTTAGCCATGCTTGATACAGTGGGTACGTATATATGTATATGTTTAGACATACACTAATTTTATACCCAGTAATCTTGCATGTCGAAGCTGTAAATGTGTGGTTTCAGAAGTGTTGATTGGCTGTGGAAGAACCAATAGCATGGTGGCGTTTGTGGAATAACGAGATATTAGATATCAATCTAAAAACAACCCATACATACATATATACACTTACTACATATACACCAACACAACGTAATACTGACAAAAACTATGGCTATGAATAGTCAATTATGTATTTTTTTACAAACTGTACAACTGCTTACAGTTTTAATATTGAATATGACATTATGCGTAATCATACAATTACTCGTAAGTGCTACATATGCATTATAAGGGAGAACGGGGCTAGTTATAAAACGGGTAGATGGTAGCAGACGTCCTACGTAAAAAACTACTAATGCAAATTATTTCGCACGCACGCATGCACGCACATACACACACGCACGCACGCACCACACATGTTTTCAAGATTTTATGTTGCCCCAATGATTGGATTGTGGTCCAGAGCCTTAGGACCGCTCAAATCGTGAAGACAGTTGAAATAACTCCGGCAACGTTATGTGAACGTGAAAGAAATTGACCAAGCTTCGAGGACCCCGGTCCTCTCGATTCACAATCCAACATTCTAACCACTGGGCTGCTGCATCCCACATTCATGCCTTCGCGCTCAATAATATATCTTGGGATATAAAACAAAACAGCTGCACTCATATTCAATTTCAAATAGTCTCACCTAGTCTAGGTGTCGAGAGGCGGATGTGGGAGAACAGTTGCTGTAAGCTATGAAAGTATCAAGTTATTTTTCCCTGGTTATGTGATACGGGCGGAACCAGGTTTATGTTCCAAATCGTCGCCATAATAATGTAGTGAGGGTATTAATAATGCTACAAATAGAACAACTTTAAAGTATCCTGACTTTTTGCTGACACACCCTAGACAAGTGGTTAAACAAAACAGTGAACAGTGAAGCAACTGGATATGTAATACGGGCGGGTCCGTTATTTATTTTCTATATCGTCGCTCATCGCTTGCCATAACGTTGTAGTGCACGAATTAATAATCCTACACATTTGGTAACTTTAACGGGTTTGCTAACTGCAGAGCCGTCGCTCACGTCATATATTATTATAATCCAGAAAGTGTATGTATGTGTGTATGTTAGCTATGCTACTCCTGTGAATAAACATGACATACTGAAGAGAAGTCCAACGCTATTGAATTTAACGAATACGTATGGGATGTAAAGTAAAGGCATACATCTATGCTAACACGTTTTCAGTAAGGGTGGTGTTTGGAAATCCGCGGTGCTGAATATTGGGTTCTAATTTCGAACCGGGTACGATACATTTGGTGTAACTAAGTGACCCTGAACAATTAAGACTGCTTTTCCGTGATGACTACTCTAATGTCGTTGTCCTTTCGTTAGCTGCTAGTTGGGAGTGCAAACGAATCGCAGAACGAACATCACCTGAAATACATTCTGTAAAGCTACTTCGTGTAAAAGTTGTACTGTGGAAGCTGCCTATAGTGGACAAATCTAAAAAGACACAACAGTTTTTCAAGTCAAGTTCTTTCTTGCTAAGTAATCATTCTGGGTAGGAGTAGTTATGAAGTGGTTCATCGAACAATATGCTTTTCTATCCTACATGCGAAGCGTCATACGATACAACTATGTTAATTATTTCTTTTTCATATCGTATCCATTATAACGTTGTTGTTAACATATGACTTTGCATGTGTTCGTATGTCAGCGTATGTAGTCAAGTTACTTTCATCTTTACAAGTTTGATGCAAATGTACTTTATATTGTCTGTCGAAACAGTACTGCCGTAATGAAACTTTATTTGGTAAAATGAGGTGCATGACTACCAACATCATGTTGATGTGTCCGAAGGACATTATTTGCCAGTACCAGTGCAGATAAATATGATCAGCTTCGACACTGGTACTTGCACTTCGGTTGAGTTGAATGGAAGCCAGTGGTGGCATCGTCTACCCCCGACTGTACGGAACTAATTCAACTGAATGTCATGCAATAAATGTGAAGTTTGACGGATGAGCTGACGGCAGTTATAATCAAAACACACCGTGTTAGCAGTAGCTACTGTGGTTATGGTATTCGGCTTTCCAAATGCGATATTCTGGTTGCGGGTTCGACTCCCATAAGAAGTATTTTTCCTTGTCCTTTTATCTTATGGTACTTTTCTATTTTCCATAATGTTGGATTGTATTAGTAACTTCATTTCGTTGTTCAAAACACATATAACATACTACATCAATTATTCACGTAAATATGAATTAATCCTATCGGTGATGCAGTCTGACAGGGGAAACAGTCCAACCATCTCCTGGAGCCAGCCTCTCTTCTCGTGGAGCTTACTAAGGCGAGTAAGTGTCGAGCTAAGTGAGATTGAACAAGTCATACAATAAAACAAAACGGATTTGCAAACGACAATATGTTTCGGTCGCTGGTTCGAATCCCATAAGAGTAAACTTTTATTGTACTCCTTTTTCAGGACACCTTTTATTTTATATTAATCTATTAGAACATTATTTTCGTTATTCAAAACACATTTCCTACATAACATCAAATATCCACGTAAATATGAAACATTCCGATCAGTGATGCCATGCAATATTCGGGTTAAGCGAAACTAATTGAAACGATGCAATTACACCACGCACATTGACATCAATACAAACAGCGTGGATACTGTCTTTGGGACATATTCGGTCTGAGTAGTAGATAATTAGTTTTCACACCCCTTCGAGCAAGAGCAACATATCTATTAATAGCACAATAGGAGATTTACATGAAGATCGCCCCATTATCGCCCACGGAAGCAGCGTCCAGCGCAGCGCCTTCTGGGTAACCTAAGCGCCCCCTAGCGACTGGAGCTAACCCTAACCGTCTATAGCGCCCCATGGCGACTGAATAAAATATTAATATTAATATATTTTTGTTAGCAACATCTCTATTAATAGCACAATATGAGATTTACATGAATATCGCCCCATTATCGCCCACGGGCGCAGCGTCCAATCGGAGTACAATATTGTTCCGATAAGCGCCCCCTAGCGACTGGAGCTAACCCTAAACGTCTAGAGCGCCCCCTAGCGACTGTAGGAGTATCGAAAGATAACCAGTAGTCATCGATAGTGGACATAGGAACAAAGAATATACACGTTAATAATAATATCACCCACCCCACCCCCACGACAACACGTGACCTGGACGGAGTGACCAGTCCGAGTGGCGAGGTAATAAGTGGATGCCGTAACGACTGGAGTTAACTGCAAGCCGAAGCGTTTATCCAGCTGTGAGCCATAGTGCGAGATCAAAGGATACCAATCTGAACAATGTAGCAAGGGAGTCGAGCTAATCAGTGAAAAAACAGCAACTATGTTGCAATGACGGTATTGATGTGGGACTGAGGGTAACAGTGGTCGTTGCTTGACATACCGACATACAGCTGAAGTAAGCTATAAACGCGTCAGGACACATAACTCCTACAGTTTACCCATAATTCCTACAATTTACTCATAATTCCCCTTTTCAATAAGAGTACAAGCAAATGTTATTAAAATTTGAAAATAATGACACAATATGGTCCACAAACGTTAGACAGAGGACTTTAAAGTATATTGTCATACCGACGTGCAGCTGACGAAAGCTATAAACGTGTCAGGACATGCTGCTGACGTAATCCGCATACAGAACAATACCAAATAAGGACGAAACCGATCGACTGGTAGTTNCCAGTCTCGGGTCGTGCAGATAACACGTCACGGTTGGTCAAATACAACAAGACACAACACGTTGCTACTACCACCAAAGAGAACGCCACCACAATAGTCTTACCACCCCTTCTTCGTTCCAGAGCAAACAACATCGTTTGTATGTTTTATCAGCAATCGTCTCTCTGGAAATGTACAATGTTGTGTCTAAATGGGACCGACATATCATCCGACAATGAGCCGTCTGTGTGACACCGGATAATGTCACGCATGAACACTCACGGGACAGTGATAGTATCGTTGTCTATGTTAGTGGTTTTTTTCCGAACACTATGAGAAAATACTTAGCAAAGCTAGATTGGAATAACCTGTTGAGGAAACACAATTGAATGGTCGAACATTCTAGAATATGAAATTGAAAGTGTTATTGATCAATTCGTTCCCTTGAAAAAAACAAGGAAAACAGTCTAGAAAGAAACACTTGTTAAAAGAAGCTATTAGAAAAATATCGTACAAGTAAATTATATGTGGAGGGTTTATAGGCGTACCAGAAAGGATGAAGACTACATATATTACAAAGCGGCACATAATGCAGCTATGATTGAAATTAGACAATCTAAATTAGAAAATCGTAACAAATGACAGCAAGAGTTTATATGCATATGTAAACAAAACGTACGAGACACAGTTGGACCACTAGAAGACAGTACTGATAATATAATATCACAAGTTGTTTTTAATGGCGGAACACCTAAATGGATATTTCAGTTCAATGTTTACCAGAGAGGATATTAGTTCATTACCCGTGCGAGATGCTAAATTTCAGGAGGATAAATCGGACTATTTAGAGCAGTTAATTGTAACTGCAGAAATGGTAGCTAAGAAAATAAAGGCAATGAAGGACAATAAGTCACCTGGAGTTGATGGAATTCCTCCAAAACTGCTACTGGAGACATTAGAACAACTTAGTATACCACTTGGAAGTGTGTTCAACTTGAGAGTGGTTTCTTTCGAATGGAAAGTAACAAACGTCATACCATTATGTAAAAAGGGTTCGAGAAATAAATCAGGGAATTACAGACCAGTGAATTTAACAACAGTTATTTGTAAATTATTAGAAAGGCTTATGAAGACCATATGGTGGACTTCCTTGTTAGGCATAAATTATTAAATCCATCTCAACATGGATTCCTAAAAGCGAGGTCATGGTTAACACATATATTTTATGTTTTTTGGAAGAAATCACTAAGTCGATAGACGAGGGATCACCAGTAGATATTATATACTTAGATTTTCAGAAAGCCTTTGACAAAGTGCGGGGAGGGCATAATCGACTGGATAGAACAATTGCTGACTGACAAAAGACAGCGTGTTGTAGTAGGTGGGGAGATTTCAGAGTGGATATCAGGTTTGATTGGGGTACCACAAGGATTATGTATTATGACCTTTATTATTCGTAATACATATCAGTGACTAGGACGATAATATAGCAAGCAATATACTGAAATTTTCGGATCATACAAACATTTTTAGAAGGGTTAACAATGATGGTGATAAACAACATTTACAAAACTACCTAGACAAATTAGATGTCTTGAGAAATGATAGATGTTTGGGAAATGCCTACATACAAGACATGGGAACTTGGATATATACTATAAAATGGGAGATACTGTTTTAGGTATTACTGTAAAAGAAAATGACTTAGGAGTAAAAATAAATGCTGATATGAAAGATTCAGTGCAGTGTGGTATTGCAGCTTGAATTGTAATAAAATTCTTGGTTTGGGAACAAGGAAACAAAGCTAATTATACTTCTGTATAAAGCAATAACTAGGCCTCATCTAGGATAATGTGAACAAACTTGAATACCATATTGTAAGAAGGATATAGATACGCCTGAAGGAATACAGAGGAGAGCAACCTTAGCTATGAATAACGACTGAAATAATGTGGATTAACAATCCTAGAGACAAGGCAGTTACGAGGAGATCAAAATTAAGTTTTAAAGATATTGAATGGGTATGAAAATGTCCACTTGCCAACTGGACCTTTGCTTTGGATGGTAATCGTTTAAAAAAAACTATAGGTATAATACTTCATAGTGTCACTCTACAAATATAACTTCAATGTGTCAAACTACAGGTAGAACACTTCAGAGTGTCACTGTACGTGTAGAACACATCATTCTACATGTAGAACACTTCAGTGTGTCACACAACAGGCAAACACTGTCACACATCATGTAGAACACTTCAGAGTGTCACACTACAAGTAGTACATTTCAGAATATCACACTGCAGGTAGGACACTTCAAGAAGTCACACAACAAGTGGAACACTTCAGAGTGTCACATCACAGGTAGAACACATCAGAGTGTCACACAGCAGATAGAACACGTCAGAGTGTCACATTGCATATAGCACACTTCAGAGTGTCACACAGCAGGTTGAACACTTCCTTCAGAGTGACACACTATATGTATAATATTGTACAGTGCCATTCATTCTACATGTAGAACACTTCACTCTACATGTAGAACATTTCAGTGTGTCACACTACTGGTACATCATGTCAGAGTGTCACTCTACACATATAACACTTCAGAGTGTCGCACTGCAAGTAGAATATTACACAGCATTTAGAACACTTCAGAATATCACTCTCCAGGTAGGACATTTCAGAGTGTCACACTACAGGTGGAACACTTCAGAGAGTCACACTACACGTCTGACTCTTCAGAGTGTCACGCTGTAGGTGGAAGCACACAGCGAGTAGAACACTTAGGAGTGTCACACTGCAGGTATAACACTCTAAGTTGTCACACAGTAGGTAGGACACACTAATGTGTCACAATGCGGGTAGAATACTAAGGTGTCACACTGCAGATGGGACACTCTGAAGTGTCATGCTACAAGTAAGATGCTCTAAATTATCTTACTGCAAGTAGAACAGACTAAATTATCACAATGCATGTACGACACACCAGGTGTGAACACACAAAAGTGCCTCGCTGCAGTTGTAGGACACAACAGTATAACACAGCAGGTAGGACACTCAAGTGTCACACTGCATGTGTGAAAACTCTGATTTGTCATACTGCAGGTAAAACACTTTACATTTACGATCAATGATCGATTAATTTAGTTAATGAATATGTTTGATAAATATAACTGTTTCTGCTTGTATTTATGTAACAATGTATATCAACAAATTAGAAACAACATTCTTTTGCTACTTCGTTCGATGCCACCACCACCTGCTGAGGGGACTCGACTTTCTACTGACTTTGTTGACACCGTTATCAATAGAGTTAATAATAAGGAGGTTTTTATTGGCCAGTAACTTGCAGAAGAGGGCTGAATAGCCAATCAGAAGTCTTCTCTCTCCCTGTTGTGTTTCACTCTTTGCACTCTATAGTCACAATCTTGCACATATAAGTTACAGAATGACAGGTAATGAATATAATCGAAAATAATCGGTTTCACAATATTGTGACCAATTCATCAATCAGAACCATGAATGAATCAATTGTTGAAAAGATTGATTAATCGGAACAACAGAAGTGGCAGCATCTCCACAAACTCCAAATATTCCCTCCCCACAATCGTTTTGAAAATTTTGGACATTTTGAAAATATCATATTTACATTAAATTTTGACATCATATATTGCAGTAATTTTGAGAAGTGAAAATGGACACGCTGTAAACGCAGGAATCTCACCCTTGGTGAAATTTCGTAACTTTGTCATGTGATCAGCGAGAGGATCGTCAGACCCATGATTGGCATTGACCCACACAGTGTTTACCATTTTCGATATTCACTATGTTGAGCCTTACAAGATCTAATGAATAAAGTAAACTATTTCAATAATGTGAAAAAAAACAGACATTTTTGTATAAATCGACTGCAGATATTACATACACTATTCACACACTACATATTTTGACATCAACGGACCGGATTTGTAATAGGCTAAATCAGTTGAGGGTGGAGTTTTAATGTATACTATGCTTTGAACAAATGCGTCAGCTGTTAAGTTGATAATAGATAAATATATACAACTGTGTGTTTAAAGAAAAATGACAGACATCATCCCATATGCCATAGGCAATGTGTTGTATCCAGTGTTGTTAGACATGTGAAGTGGGTACGTGTGGTAGGCGCAGTACGTCTGCATTCACCGCTGTCTGTTGTCGTGAGGACTGTTGTGTTTGCCATGACCGTTTAATTGACAAACGACGTCATGAGCCTCGGTTTGAGAGCTGGACGGGGCTTCAGACATGTTTGAGATTAAACAAATGTATGTGTTGTTTACCAACTTGTTATGTTCAGTTACATAGGTCCTGACACAACAAGGACCTAGACGACGATAGCGAGAGCAGTGAAGCCTACGAAGGTGGGTACACTGCCTCACATGTAACTGTACCAAGTCACACTGGCACATTTCATACATCTTTCTGTTTCCAACAATATTTTGGCAACTCACTTCAAACTTTCTTTGCGACTGCAGCCGTTACTAAAATTCTACATGTTACAGCGTGATGCAGCATTACTTTGACTCGTTTTCACAGTGCAGGCATATTGTATATTTTATAAAGTGAATCATGAACTTGTGAACTTTCTTTATTACATTTTTACTCTCCTGTTTGTCGGATGGTAACCAAAGATTTGTTGATGGTTGGAAGACAAGTTCTCAGATTTGTCTGTGTTTGTGTGCTCACAATATGCTTTGACAAATCAGGGGTGGTTACTTATTAATTACATATTTTTTCTAATTTTGTATACCATTAGGCATGGTAGTATTTCCCTTTTAGCAGTTGCTGAACAACCACATTATTGTATTGCAATATTTATTGCTGCTGGTAAATACTGGGCTGTCACTGGGATGTATATAATGTAGCTGAGGTATAGTAGACAGTTGTTATGATGTCCCGTGTTGAAGCTGTTGTTTGTTTGAAGTTGGGATGGAGGCTGGAAAGTGGTATGCATGTTGTTCTTGTGAGGGTCTGAAGGTGGAATTTGTATGATTTATGCTACCTGCATGCATTTATAAAAACGCATGCATTTCAGAAAAATGTATACGTTTGTTTAAGCAGTAGGTATTTGATGTTCTAAACGCAACAAATGTTTGAAGAATTTTTAAAATAAAATGTGAACTACATTGTCTATACTTTCAATTAGGATTAGAATTTGCCAACTAGTGTTCATCAAAAATTCTGGGGTCTTGCGTGCGTGCGTGCGTGCGTGCGTGCGTGAGTGTGTGCGTGAGAAATGGTTATTCAGATTTTTTTAACGGCATATTCTATTAAGTACGTTGAAAACTACACCAACCAGTATAATCAATTATTTTTGTATCGACATATAACATAAGGTAATATACTATTACTAGATGTTGTTGATTAAATTATGTAGATAAAACATCCATAAAATATTACAATGCATAGATAGACAACTTAGATATACCTCTGAATGATCAAACAAACGATCTCGTCTATCTAGCAGACGACAGCGCACACGTCGAATAGTGCTGCCATCTGTTGTAGATATTTCATGTCATGCTGCTGATTGCCCTAGCACTAGCAAAAGTTGGTTGCAAAATAATTATCATGCACATACAACCACTTCCAACCAGATATGACGACACGATAGTTACATGAAAAAGATATATAATAGGTGAAATATTACATGATTTCTTTATATAGGTGTTTGGACAATATAATGTTACACAATCCATGTTTGTGCATTAAATAATAAAAAAAAATTCAAGCTTACATATGCGATATTTAAACATTTTTATACAATTTATTTTGTATAAAATAATCACCCATTTTATTCCACCACACCTCCATATATAGTTTACATTGTTATTATTTCTGTGTCCTGCATTTTTAATAATGGAATGGGATACAGCTGCAAACATTGACCTGGGTAATAACATTCCTATAAAACGTCTACATAAAATGTAATATCATAAACTATTTTATTTTCTAGTAGAGATTATTTATATATTATTTTGTTGTGTTGATATCGTAGTACCATTGCACTGTCTTGTTGCAGAGGGCTCTTACCTGGTGATTATTGCAATGTCTTGTTACAGCTGGTTCCTACCAAGTGATCAATGCGGTGTCTTGTAGCAGAGTGCTCTCACCTAGTGATTATTGTAATGTGTCATTACAGATGACTTTTACCAAGTGAGCGTTGAAATGTCTTGTTACAGATGGTTATTGCCAAGTATCATTGCAAAGTCCCATTACAGATGGTTCTTGATAAGTGATCATTGCAATGTCTTGATACAGATGACTCTTACAAAGTTTTCATGGCAATATATTGTTGCAGATGGCTCTCAGCAAGTGGTCATTTCATTATATGTGTCATAGATAACATGCTGAGTGTCATTTATGTTTACATATGACGAAGGATGCATGGTGATACCTTAACCTGGAGCAGCAAAGCCTTCACAGGGGGAGGCTACATTCTGATGGTCCACAACACATGAAGAACAGCGTTAACGACAAATACATGTACAAACATAGCCACACTGCACCCCGGCTTATAAATAATACATATCATAACTTGTTAATACGCGAAACGGTTTATTTTATTGTGTATTGCATGTAAGTTGCACATTATTAAGAATGATCTCTATATATGGTTTTTGGGAGTTGTAGTACAACAGTAATGCATGGCTTGTCCAGCTGCTTGGTAAGATATATAGTAGGATGTGCAGGCAAACTTTGCAGGTGTGCCCGGTCCATAGGAATGTTCTGTAAGTATGGGAAAGCATTGGAAGATGTGTGTATATAGTGTGGCCTATTTGGGGAAGGCAACTGGGTCGTCCCCCCAATTGGCTTATTTTTTCTTTTTGCCACTACAAAGTAGCATTGCAAACTGAGGGTGACTAAGCTTGCCCCCCTTGGCCTCCCCCTGGCCTCCTCCTTTGCGAGATCCTAAATACGCAAATGTGTATCTAATACATAGCCTAATAGTGATGTGGAAGATGATGAAGGATTACTCGTTGAGTGGAATAGATATCATTATAATATTATGTATGCAACATAACTATGTCAAAATTGAAGCTTATAATTACTTTATACATTCCCTTACTAACATATGTGTCAATCATGTGTAAGATTATATGAAGACTTAACAAGTTTATAATTATTTTCTATGTTTACTAACAGCGTTTTCATACTATTTTGATATATACAAATATGTAAAGCATAACCATATAGACTTAAGAAAATGTGTTTTTTAAATGGCAGTTTGCTAATAACAAATTGTTATTTTATTGCTATACACAGCCATTTTCAATAGTTGTACATATTGTGTGTTTTAATTGAACTTACATACTGCATACCATCTGCTGTGATTATGTCTTTATATGAGTCGGGCATACACAGTATGTTGGTGATGACCTGTTTTGAATGTAACAGCAAAAGGTAAATAACATGTTTTCCAGTGCTAGTGTGTAGCGCCGTGCTACTTAATAAAGTACTCTTAAAACGGTTAAGAAAGAGCAACAGTCAAAATTCATTTGTTACATGCAAACCATCTCAGATATGTGTATCCATGACCGAATACTTTCATGCACCGATGAAAAGGGAGCGAGAGAAATATTATTACCTCAGAAAAGAACTGAAGGAAAGGCGAGAGAAGATAAAATACGGGGGGCACATTGTAGGGACACCAAGAAGCAAAGCACGCAGCCAAAAAACAGGGAAAGGGCATGGTAAAAATGTAACCCCCAAGGCAGGGCAACGAAGATACACCACCATCGACAAGTCACTGACATACCTCAACAGCACCCCCAGGAGGGGCAGACAGTCAACTATGGCACCCACCCCGCGGAAGGACAGCCAATCCACCATGGCAACAACAAAGTAAATGTATGGGTAAGAGAGGATACCACTAATATGTACATAAACACAAAGAGCACAAACAAGCAGGAGGGAGCACTGAAGGAGAAGGGAGCACTGAAGGAGAAGGCAGCACTGATCACATTAATGTAAACTCAAAATCATATATGTTAATGCAAGAAGTCTACTAAACAGCTGGACGAGATGAAGTGTGTCTCATAACTGAGGAGAACCCAGACTTAATATGTGTAACAGAAACATTGGCGCACAAGCTCATATGGGACGCAGAACTAAACCTTGAAGGATAACACGTGATTAGAAATGACAGAGATGCAAGAAAGGATGGAGGTTGTTATATATA
>SDWI01001751.1:0-12808 GCA_009193005.1 Lamellibrachia luymesi | reverse complement strand
CACTGCCTTATATACGAGATGACATAAACTGTATCCAACGTGAGGAACGTACATCAACATATAAATAAAAACCAATATGGTGTAACATTATTACGAATACAGGATCCTTACTACTAGGGATATGTTACCACAGCACGTCTGCAGATATAGAAAGTGAACTAGCACTCCACGAATTACTACGTACATCGTGTACGAATTAGCAAGGAGAAAATTTATCACATGTGCCAGATATATAGAGAGATTGGAGAGTACCATAGGTGTGATGCATATAAGAGGCAACTGGATACAACCCGAAATGAGATAGAAAAGGAAAAAAACAATTTTGAAAAAAGCTAGCGGGCAATATAAAGAAAGATCCCAAGTCATTCTTCGCGTACACTAGGCCTAAAACTAGGACACAAGAAAGCGTCGGATCTTTTGTTGATAACGAAGGAAATGTGATCACGGGCACATTTGAGACAGCAAATGTACTAAATAACTTCTTCACCTCAGTATTTACTGATGGAGATGTTGAGGGCTTGCCTGAACCGGTTAAGATATTTAAAAAGACCATGGAGGAGGCATTACAACAGATCGAGTTCACCCTTGATGTGGTATTGAAGAAGCTGACCCACCTAAAACCATATAAAGCCCTTGGAGTGGACAGCATAAACTCAACAATACACCGAGAAGTGGCCCTCGCTATTGCATCCCCATTTAGTGAGATTTTCACAGAGAGCATGGCAAAGGGGGAAGTACCGGAAGATTGGAAGTGTGCCAACGTGACCCCATATTATATAAGAAGAAGGGTAGTAAATCCCAACCTGGAAATGATAGACCAGTACGTTTAACATCACATATATAAAAAATTATGGAATCGATCATCATAGATGCGGTTATAGGACATCTATAAATACATAACTTAATTAAAACATCGCAACATGGGTTTATGAAGGGACTATCATGTCTAACAACCTTTTAGTGTATATAGATAAGATTACTTATTGCGTATCTACATATTACTTATATTGTCGAAGGGCTGCCGTCGATGCTATGTACTTAGATTTTAGCAAAGCCTTCGACCGGGTTCCACACCGCCGGCTTGCAATGAAGCTAAATGCACATGGAATTGGAGGAGACGCAAATAGATGGATAACGGAATGGTTATTAGGTAGGGTACAACGTGTTGTTATAAATGGAACAAGTTCGGGTTGGTCACCTGTTAAGAGTGGTGTCCTCCAGACTTGGGACCAATTCTATTTGTAATTTATATCACTGATATAGATGAAGGAGTGTGTCACAATCTTCTCAAATTCGCTTAAGACAAAAAAATATTCAGTCGGATAGCATCAAGCAAGGATGTTGAGGTGTTACAGAGAAACCTTAATACCACGCATAGGTGGAGTGTCGAATGGCTAATGCTATTCAATACAGAGAAATGCAAGTGTGTGCATTATGGCCACAATAACAGGCATTACGACTATTTTCTGGGTGAAGACCACATTCAAACATTACATGAAAAAAGACCTAGGTGTGATTATAACAAACAAATTTGAAGTAAATGAGCGGTGTGGTAACGCGTCCAAGAAGGCAAATGCTATGCTAGGCATGATCAATAGTGCCATTAAATACAATACCAAAGAAGTAGTGCTACTGTTATACAAGTCCTTAGTTACACCTTATCTAGACTACTGCATTCAGACATGGCGTCCATTCAAACAAAATACATCAACTTATTCTAGAGTGTACAACGAAGGGCAACCAGGATAATAACGAACTTGAGGCATATGGACTACTCTATTAGGCTATGAATTTCAAACATCACTACTCTTGAGACTATGCGATTGAGAGCCGACCTACTAGATGTGTTCAAAATATTCAACAGGTTAGAAAGTATTCAGCCTGCTGACTTCATTGACACGGATAAGACATGGTACACAACATGAGGGCATCCATTTAAAATAACTAAAATGCACTCTAGACTATATCTAAGTCTCATTTACTCAAAGAATAGTAAATGACTGGAACCAACTAACAGAGGCATCGGTTATGTGTGTGGATATTAACACATTTATGGGTCACATTGACATATATTTAAAGAAGTGGGCGGACGATTATACGATTCAGCGCCTGACTCCCTTCTTCATCATCTCCTCGGCTGCAGCAACTGTGTTGAGCAGCAACTGTGTAGAAGGAGGAAGATCAAGGTAAATACAGGTAAATCCAGTCATGCGGTGCCTGGGCTGAGGGTGGCGATTTGCAAGCGGACGATCATCGCGATAGATCGCAAGAGGTATTAATAATCTATGCTATTGACCTCGAGTCTCAAGTAGTGTTACTCCTAACAGCCCAATCTTAGGCTACCGCAGGAGTTATTGGTGTGCGCATGCGCTGTTGGTAGTACATGCAACAACTAAACGTTAATCAAGACAATTGTCTAATGAAAGGCACCAATTATTATCCAGCTAAGCTCCGCTACAGCTACGTTCTCTCGGTGTGCAAGCACCACGGTTAATACCACAATCACAGCACTGGTATGCGACCGCAACAGAGGTAAGTTTAACGTATGTAATGAATGTAAGTGGACATTAGACATTAGAGTCAGATAGCACGAAGTCAACGAAATTATATCCCGAGAAATGTAAATTTACATTGTAAATCAGTATTTAAGAACACTTAGAGCAGTGACAACTGGTCCAAACTATCTCGTAGAAATGTTGCAGATGAAGATAAGCATATAACTAGTATAAGGTACGTCTGAGGAAACATTCCAAGTGAATCCTCATTCGAAATCTGAAGAAACCTTTGAAAAAGAGATGGGTCTTCCAATTCAGAAGCAAAGCCTCAGTAATGTGTACTTTATTAGGACGCTCTATTGCATAACAACAATCTATTAATTGCGTAAACATCACGATAACTAAACTTATGAATATCTGCTTACATTCTCATCATAATTTTTTGATGGACTATTTCATCAAACTTACACACAGCCTCTGGCTAGACCTGAAGTAGTCTGGACATGTAAGTAAATAAGCGCAATCCTTGTACGTTTGTTTTTGACGCAAATTTAAATAATTTATCTTATTATCTTAATCATCCCGATCTGTTAGCGTCCTATAAACGAGTCATACTATTAAAGTCTCCTATGTATGGTTAACTGATTATTGTTTGAACAAAAGCTTATTTTAATGCAGAGAAGTAAACGCTGAGCGATAATACAGGACGTACTTGTGTTCCAAGAACATATATTTTCACCGATAACAAAATACATTTGTTTCGATATAATTTGTGTCTATCATACTTTAGAGTGACATGGCTTGCATCAGGTAGGATGTAATCCAGAGAGGAAATAGCACTGAATTGAAAGAGCTTGAGGAACCTCAACATATCTGCACCAGTTCCAACTTCGAAGCGAAAGGCACAAGAGGAAGTGACCAAGGAGTCAAAGAGGCTGTTGAAAACTGCTCACCTTCAGTCTTTGGTGAAGCAAAAGGAACAAAGCTTGTTAATGTAAATTGTTAATCAAAGTAGTCAGTCGGTCGCGAAAGAAATTCCAGTTTATGTCTATTTCCTGTGAGTTGGGGTCCATGTCGAAATACTCAAATCTTAATTTGTCTATGCCGTTGTTAAGTTTGCAGATTTATAACTATAAACNTCTCCGCGTTTCACTATATATTTAGTGTACAGTAACACCGATGTACGAACGTCCTCGAGCGCTCCAGCCGTCGGTTGTTGCAATATACTGTAGGGGTCGCATAGTATTCGTCACTCTGATCTGTACATAGCTTCCGCAAGTTCCTGCAGCTGACGCTTCACAGTCATGCGCACATAGCCGACCGATTCGGATTCGGTCTCAGCTGCTTGGAAAGACTGGACTCTCTCACGTCGTGGCAGACAGTTTTAGCTTAGATGACAAGAGCTCAACGTATTCTTTCAAATGATAATCGTAGATTCTCTTAATTGAAACATGTAACACAGGTATACACAATCGACACACGCCTACGCCCATAAGCATGATTTAACACTGGACACATAACAAGTTCAAAAATATTGGAAGGAATTATGTATAATGGTCAGTTTTACTTTTACAAAATAATGCAAACAGACTGAAAATATGTCTATGGCTTTTTGTAGACCCTGTTGACTTGTGACTTGACATGGCATTCAGAGAGATGACTCGAAATTTGACTTGGACGTAATAATATACTTGATACTTGACTTGAATTGCTAGTTTGTGGTCTGCCAACAAATATGCAAATAGGACGATTGATGTTATCGTTTTTGAAAATTACAAAAAGCGGGACATTTCTTCAAAAAAGCGGGAAAGCGGTACAAAAGAAAAGCTGTATTTTCCGTCCAAAAGCGGTAATTTTTACACTGATTCATCAATGCTTTAGAGACATTCGACGGCTTCAGAAGCAGAACGCGTCGCTGTTGGGAGAATAATTAGGGTGTGATTGTATATGATGACGACCAGGGTTGGAGTAATGATAATAGTATTGATAAAGAAATTATAATGAAAGTATTCAATATGATCATGGTAATGAAGACATCAAAAACGTCATCATGGTAATACAAATCCGTCATAATCGTTAGTTATAATGTCATTATTTATTTGTTAAGAAAAACATCTTAGTACTTAAATTTTAGTAAAGGAATATTATAATTATTTTCCATGCTGACCACTGCTTACAATAAAGCCATAATGTTTTACTAGTCCAGTGCCTGGTGTTAAGTTGACTACAATGTCAGCGTCGTGTGCTCTCTACTTCAAATTGAAACAACGAACAGCCGCCAAAGGGGTGAGGGATTGTACAAAGACCGGTGACAATTACTCCACATTCAAAACAAACCGTCCTTGATATTTTATCTAACAAGGTGAATGGATTGAAATAAAACACATTTTAACGTATAAAATATGCATTGTCACATGACATAGATTAATTCACTAACATACTTGATTCATAGAGTAAGGGGATCTTTCAATTTCCACCCTTTATCGTAAACACGCGTTTTGAGATGTCAAAGTATAATTTTATTGCCTTAATTACACGACAAGTTTCAGTTGTGATTTGATAACCTAAATTCGTTGGGTGCTTTACCCATATATACCCATAACACGTTGAATTTGTCTTAAAGGTGTTATACTGGAAACGCATTGAATGTTTGGTTTCAAATCCAAATACTTTAGCTAAAATTGTATTAATTCGCTTTCTTCCAATACTTCCACACAATTTTTCAGTTTCGTCCGGTTTCTTCTGTTTTTTTCCGGGTTTTTTTAATGCAGTTTACGCTTTTTTCAACTTCCAATGGTGTAATTTTAACAGAGACATTTAATTAAAGACTGCTCATGTCCATGTCTTTGTAATGCAATCCATCAAACGTCTACAAATCCCAAAACATGTCCTTTCATTCTTCTTCATCTCAAATGTAACATGCCCTTACATTTTCTCAGTTGAGGACTTTCCTGGCCTATGGGTCTCAGAAACATTACCACTGGAGCATAAGGCGCCAACAAATATTCTCCAGCCAACACTGTTTTGAACGAGCCAGCCAAGTTCGATCAAGGACTTCCCAAGTATTTTCATCTCTTCTCCAACATTCCTTCTTTTTCCAGGTTGTGTCCAATTGTGAGCGGCGAGCGGAAGACTTTTCCACACATGTCAACGCTTCTCATTCGTACGGAGTCTCCGTCATTTTGACAGAAAACTCCCTGACAGTGGCGCCACTCAGCATATCACCACTGCCACAATTTCATTATACATTTAAATGAACGGGGCGGAATGGTTTGTTGGTTTAGCAACGCGATTGTTGTTTGCCACTTGTTACTTCATTGCAACTGTGAACTTGAAAAACAAGAAACAACAAATATAAATTTAAATGACGATGTGCAGAATCTGCACAACAAATGTAAGCTGTTGCACTGATGACATCTTGAGTGACTTACATAACACTCACTATGTGGCGTCACTGGTTGGGAGTTTGACGTAGCCAGTAACTTTTTTCCTGTCCCGGAGATTTTCTATATGTACATATTATGTACAAAGAAATAATTTTCCTTTCATTATCAACAAATCGTGTCTATCCGTGAAATTGTTCGATGACACAATCACCCAGGTGCCAATAACATGTTGTTAGTGTCACTTGATAGCAATCTTGTCAAGGCAAAGTGTTTTATATGCGCATGGGCAGATACTTATGTTAACAAACTAAGACTGTATATAACATGTAGTTGGGAATTGGAACGGATTTCTAAGTCACTTTGTCAAAAACGCTGACTCGAACGAGATATGTACATTGTAATTTACACTTTTTGTAAATAGAACATAATATTCGTGTCACAGCCAGTTTATCTCTGTTGGTCTGACATGCATTCTTGGCTGGTAAATGTCTAAGGACATTAAACTTGTAGCCTATCACAGTATCCTCCAGAGGCAACCTAGTGTCTGTGGTAACGTAATTTACTACACATTTGTGCCACATGCGCCCATGTCCTAAAACTGGCAGTACATATTGCATTACTCTATATGTTGATAGTTGCTTTGTAATCGAGTCACTCCGCACCATGCTTTCAGATAACCCTTCTTCACGGGAACCGTAGTCTGGCAGTATTCACTGACGAAATGAAATTATATATGTAAACACGTAATCCTATGCTTTCCAATAGAATATGGTCATCCTGTTTGTGTCCAAACTCAACTTATGTAACCAATTTTAGCTTATCTTTACTTAACTAGACAATTTCTCACATAGTAGCGCATTTCATTGGCTAGTTTGTGTTAGCTGCGTATATTCACGAGGCACTTAATATGTCATTTTGTTAGTCTGGATTACTGAGTTCCGAGAACTGCGTGTATCAGTCGCGCTGTTTAACAGTTTATAGAGGCATGACCGGAATATCCCGCTTTGATAACATATTCTGAGAAAACCACTAACGTGAGATTCTTGATAGCCTTGCAGCTTCCACATGGAATCTGAGAATCGTGTGGCCAGGGGATGATTCTTTTCCAACAAGATGTTAACCTATTCGCACAATGCACTCTTTGAAGCACGTTTCCTCGCGACAACCACCTCACCTCGGAATGGTACAGTAAATGCATGTTCCGAGCATGGTCCGAGCCAAAAGCAGATTTTATAATTCAGAGACCTCTTCTGTGTCTGCTTTACTTTGACAAAGTTACTGCAGCATCGTGCAAAGTGATTGCGCATTCCACATTTATTGCAACTCCTGCCATATACGTTTTGTACCACATAATTTACATGCCTTGGCCTTAGAACCATGGTCGTTCTCAGCCGGGTTTTTGGAACTCTGCCAAGAGACATTACCAGTGTCACGGCAATGACTATTGCTGGTGCCATTCACTGCATGTAACTGTTCATGCTGGCTCATGCCTGCCATAAGCTGCCGAGTTAATTCACTGCTGCTGCAAATGTCTATCGTTTCTGCGAGCTTCAGTTCCGCTTTTGATAGCAATTTCTCACGTACCGTGTTTGATGTAATGTTCATCACGATTTGATCTCGCAGTATGAGTATGTTGTCTCTTTCACCAGCGTGGTATTTGCATGAAGAGATCAGGTTATTTGGATCCGTCAGAAATGCAGTCTCACACAATTTCTTAGCAGAAACTTGTACCTCGCAGTGGTCAACTCCGCCGAACATGCTACATTGGCTTCCTACGTTGTGGTCTGGCGGATCGCAAAACAGAAAAAGCCACACACCATTAGAGAGGAATTGGCGAAACCAGCAGCTGTCAACATGGTATGGGCCGTCTGTGGAGGTAATGTCGTCAGGAAGATCGAACAGATCCCTTTGTCGAATGATACGATACATGCGTACATCTATAACATGTCCAATGACATCAAAAAGCAGGTAATTGCAGCCATAAAGATGATTGGGCAATATAGTCTTCAGTTGGATGAATTGACCGATGTTAGTGACTGTTATGTAGTGTAGTGTTATGGCACACCTTGGACTGGTTGCTAGGGCAAAGTGTCCTTAAGAAACTGCAACCCTAGTAGACACTATATAGGCTGCCAGTAGCCAGATTAATGATGTGTCATGGAGGGGCACTGGACTCATACTGTTGTACTGCAGTGAGTAGACAGTCACCGAAATAAAGAAGCCATGTGAACTAGTACAACTGTGTTTGGGTATTATCTTCAGTGCTATTGGATAACACAACGTTACTCCGTAGCAAGGGACTACGTGGCACGTTGTCAGAAGAGGGATTTAAGTAAGCCATATTTCAAACATGGCAAGTAGTGCGGACATGACGTTAGAGCCGCATGGAAATGTCACCCTAACCNTTTCTCAGAATATGTTATCAAAGCGGGATATTCCGGTCATGCCTCTATAAACTGTTAAACAGCGCGACTGATACACGCAGTTCTCGGAACTCAGTAATCCAGACTAACAAAATGACATATTAAGTGCCTCGTGAATATACGCAGCTAACACAAACTAGCCAATGAAATGCGCTACTATGTGAGAAATTGTCTAGTTAAGTAAAGATAAGCTAAAATTGGTTACATAAGTTGAGTTTGGACACAAACAGGATGACCATATTCTATTGGAAAGCATAGGATTACGTGTTTACATATATAATTTCATTTCGTCAGTGAATACTGCCAGACTACGGTTCCCGTGAAGAAGGGTTATCTGAAAGCATGGTGCGGAGTGACTCGATTACAAAGCAACTATCAACATATAGAGTAATGCAATATGTACTGCCAGTTTTAGGACATGGGCGCATGTGGCACAAATGTGTAGTAAATTACGTTACCACAGACACTAGGTTGCCTCTGGAGGATACTGTGATAGGCTACAAGTTTAATGTCCTTAGACATTTACCAGCCAAGAATGCATGTCAGACCAACAGAGATAAACTGGCTGTGACACGAATATTATGTTCTATTTACAAAAAGTGTAAATTACAATGTACATATCTCGTTCGAGTCAGCGTTTTTGACAAAGTGACTTAGAAATCCGTTCCAATTCCCAACTACATGTTATATACAGTCTTAGTTTGTTAACATAAGTATCTGCCCATGCGCATATAAAACACTTTGCCTTGACAAGATTGCTATCAAGTGACACTAACAACATGTTATTGGCACCTGGGTGATTGTGTCATCGAACAATTTCACGGATAGACACGATTTGTTGATAATGAAAGGAAAATTATTTCTTTGTACATAATATGTACATATAGAAAATCTCCGGGACAGGAAAAAAGTTACTGGCTACGTCAAACTCCCAACCAGTGACGCCACATAGTGAGTGTTATGTAAGTCACTCAAGATGTCATCAGTGCAACAGCTTACATTTGTTGTGCAGATTCTGCACATCGTCATTTAAATTTATATTTGTTGTTTCTTGTTTTTCAAGTTCACAGTTGCAATGAAGTAACAAGTGGCAAACAACAATCGCGTTGCTAAACCAACAAACCATTCCGCCCCGTTCATTTAAATGTATAATGAAATTGTGGCAGTGGTGATATGCTGAGTGGCGCCACTGTCAGGGAGTTTTCTGTCAAAATGACGGAGACTCCGTACGAATGAGAAGCGTTGACATGTGTGGAAAAGTCTTCCGCTCGCCGCTCACAATTGGACACAACCTGGAAAAAGAAGGAATGTTGGAGAAGAGATGAAAATACTTGGGAAGTCCTTGATCGAACTTGGCTGGCTCGTTCAAAACAGTGTTGGCTGGAGAATATTTGTTGGCGCCTTATGCTCCAGTGGTAATGTTTCTGAGACCCATAGGCCAGGAAAGTCCTCAACTGAGAAAATGTAAGGGCATGTTACATTTGAGATGAAGAAGAATGAAAGGACATGTTTTGGGATTTGTAGACGTTTGATGGATTGCATTACAAAGACATGGACATGAGCAGTCTTTAATTAAATGTCTCTGTTAAAATTACACCATTGGAAGTTGAAAAAAGCGTAAACTGCATTAAAAAAACCCGGAAAAAAACAGAAGAAACCGGACGAAACTGAAAAATTGTGTGGAAGTATTGGAAGAAAGCGAATTAATACAATTTTAGCTAAAGTATTTGGATTTGAAACCAAACATTCAATGCGTTTCCAGTATAACACCTTTAAGACAAATTCAACGTGTTATGGGTATATATGGGTAAAGCACCCAACGAATTTAGGTTATCAAATCACAACTGAAACTTGTCGTGTAATTAAGGCAATAAAATTATACTTTGACATCTCAAAACGCGTGTTTACGATAAAGGGTGGAAATTGAAAGATCCCCTTACTCTATGAATCAAGTATGTTAGTGAATTAATCTATGTCATGTGACAATGCATATTTTATACGTTAAAATGTGTTTTATTTCAATCCATTCACCTTGTTAGATAAAATATCAAGGACGGTTTGTTTTGAATGTGGAGTAATTGTCACCGGTCTTTGTACAATCCCTCACCCCTTTGGCGGCTGTTCGTTGTTTCAATTTGAAGTAGAGAGCACACGACGCTGACATTGTAGTCAACTTAACACCAGGCACTGGACTAGTAAAACATTATGGCTTTATTGTAAGCAGTGGTCAGCATGGAAAATAATTATAATATTCCTTTACTAAAATTTAAGTACTAAGATGTTTTTCTTAACAAATAAATAATGACATTATAACTAACGATTATGACGGATTTGTATTACCATGATGACGTTTTTGATGTCTTCATTACCATGATCATATTGAATACTTTCATTATAATTTCTTTATCAATACTATTATCATTACTCCAACCCTGGTCGTCATCATATACAATCACACCCTAATTATTCTCCCAACAGCGACGCGTTCTGCTTCTGAAGCCGTCGAATGTCTCTAAAGCATTGATGAATCAGTGTAAAAATTACCGCTTTTGGACGGAAAATACAGCTTTTCTTTTGTACCGCTTTCCCGCTTTTTTGAAGAAATGTCCCGCTTTTTGTAATTTTCAAAAACGATAACATCAATCGTCCTATTTGCATATTTGTTGGCAGACCACAAACTAGCAATTCAAGTCAAGTATCAAGTATATTATTACGTCCAAGTCAAATTTCGAGTCATCTCTCTGAATGCCATGTCAAGTCACAAGTCAACAGGGTCTACAAAAAGCCATAGACATATTTTCAGTCTGTTTGCATTATTTTGTAAAAGTAAAACTGACCATTATACATAATTCCTTCCAATATTTTTGAACTTGTTATGTGTCCAGTGTTAAATCATGCTTATGGGCGTAGGCGTGTGTCGATTGTGTATACCTGTGTTACATGTTTCAATTAAGAGAATCTACGATTATCATTTGAAAGAATACGTTGAGCTCTTGTCATCTAAGCTAAAACTGTCTGCCACGACGTGAGAGAGTCCAGTCTTTCCAAGCAGCTGAGACCGAATCCGAATCGGTCGGCTATGTGCGCATGACTGTGAAGCGTCAGCTGCAGGAACTTGCGGAAGCTATGTACAGATCAGAGTGACGAATACTATGCGACCCCTACAGTATATTGCAACAACCGACGGCTGGAGCGCTCGAGGACGTTCGTACATCGGTGTTACTGTACACTAAATATATAGTGAAACGCGGAGATGTGCGTGCCATTCCCTGACTCTTGTCTGCACCACTGGGCCCGTGTTCTCATAAGACTTACGATTTCGTAACTCAAGTTTTCCTTAAACGTGGCGGAAAAATACTCCCGGGAGGTATCTTACGGTGTATATAATATTTCATACTCGCATAGTAGGTAGTGCTTGCAAGCGAAAACATGCTGGTTTTGTGTTTTGTGTAATGTATGACCGTTTGTACAATACGTCACAATTGTGTTTTCAGACTGAAACCCGTCGAGAACGCCTTTCCTGACGAGTATCTCGTCACGGTGAAGCAGATAGCCCAAACATACACAGTCGGAGAAGAAAGTGTACATCGGCTACAGCCTGCTGACAGTGACAACCCTACAAGAGAAATTACAGAAGCATAGGGAGGAGGTTACCTGTTGCATCGCACTCGGTGACGCGCTGCTTGCTGGAATTAGCAAGTGTTTCGTCATTGTCCTGGCTGGTCATCGCTGCTACTATCCTACACCCACATTCAGTAACAACTGGCCTGCTGACGCTCGGTGCTAGAATTAGGCATGCTTCAAAATCTAGTTGAACTGGTTTGTGGTGGCTGCATCTATGACACAGAAAATATAATTGGATAGCCCTATATTTATGTTTTTCTACAGGTTTGGATGGTGTATGAATATCCAGTTACACGTTTTTATTTATATTTTTTTATTTCTAGGGCGGACTGCACATTTTATTGGAGAATGGAGAATTGTTGCTCTATAGAAAATGTTCATGACATGTTCTGACTGTGTTATGTTTGTCTTTGTTTGGTACATTTTATTTGGTATTCTGCTTGTATTGCTGCAGTATATTCGCACTCGTCATTACTACGTGCTCACCGAAAGAGGAACCATTATGGCACCGAGCACCTGGATGAGATCTGACCTGTCGTACCTGAATGTTTGGCCCTAGTTGACGGCACTCGTCGTAGAACTGAACACTCCCATTGAAACGTTTAAATCGATTGCTTAGCGCCCATGAATACAAATTGAGAGTAATAATAATTAATTATAGTATTACGTACGCTTCTTTTACCAGGTTTCTTTGTAAACTAATCCAAACAACTGGGGAGTATGGCACACCCATTTGAGGACTGAGTTGAATAAGTTATGTAATAACTCCACCTCGCGACCAGCCAGAGGCACAACACACCTCCCTGGTAATTCGAGTTTATTTGCAAGGGTTGTCAGGAACTATTGTTTGCTAAAGGAGGCCGCGGAACTGAGACGATTA
>SDWI01001750.1:64167-83890 GCA_009193005.1 Lamellibrachia luymesi | reverse complement strand
GCAGATGGAGCCACGTTAACTTCGGTACCATACATAAAGATATATGACCATGGTCCAATATAGCGGATGGTCCAATATACCCGACCTTCCCCTACGATTATACACACTTATACACCTTATACACAGTGTGCATAAAAATGTAAGTGTACACAGCTACATATGTGAAGCTTCTCGTTTTTAGTTACCAAATGGCAATAATTCCACAGACTCTTACATAAAAATTAATTGTGAATGGCGTACACATTATTGAATGGAGCATGAAATGGTGAATGTTAATATAGATGAAATGCGACTTCTGCTTGATTGAATAATACACACACGTACGTATGCAATCACGCGCATGCACACGAACATCCACATTTCAATGCACTGTGCACCATTTATTAATGCAGTGTCACTGATGACTTTGCGGAAGATTTTTATTAACATAAACGAATTATGTATGTTACACCACCGTGAATAAATTAAGCAAAAGTTGAATGACAGCTTAATGTGGCAGTGCATTTTTGACACAAACCCTTCAACAATCGTAATTCAAATTCGCGTTATGTTGCCGGTTCTTCATTCGTCTTCATGATTGAATATCCGAACAGAGGAGAGGTGCCAAGAAAACAAGGAGTCATTCAGTTAGAATAGTTATAGATATTGGCGGTTCTGTCAAATGGGACAAAGAAATGAAAATCTCCCCATCTTCGACAGCATGCAGCAAAACACGAAATGAGGAAACTACCAGGCCTATGTATGGTAGAAAGCACTGGAACCTACACAGAGTCTGCCACCAGCAGATGGACATGGGTGGAAAGTTCAAAATGCTACCCTGCTGCTCATGACCAAACGTCCAACACAACGGTGTCTTCCGGAGCTGACTGTCTGTCACTGCAATACGTCAACATATCGCCGAGCCGACTGTGCCTGTAGAACCAACAACACGCCATGCACAGAAGCTTGTGCATCTATGGCCAAAACACTTGTGAGAATCCAAGGACAGCCCATGAGTCCACTGATGAGGAAGACGCTGACTAAAGGTGCATCAGTGTTGACATACACAATCCCGGTGTTAAACGTGAGAACTGTTATAATCCGCTCTGGTTGCCATAGACTAGTCATAGGCGAATGAACAGTTGCAGTTTTCACTCTGAAATATAAACACCATTCATCTTCATATGACAGCAGAGAAAAGTAAACATGTCAGGACATTTTGAATTTGTGTGATTTGTATATTAACAGTTTCCCAATAATTGATTGTATATATTCTGACAGAGAATTATAATACGAAGATTCTGGTACCTCTAATCTATATTGAAAATGGGTTGAGTCTGGACAAAGATTTTCACATTTACGTTACCCCCTCCGTCTAAATTTTAGCAGCCCGCAGTTACGAACCTTTGGCATGTATAGTGGCCTGTAGAATTGTTATGGCACCACAGTTTGAAACCACATATTACCTGGACGTGTTCCATACAGTCTATTCTACCAATTTGTCAAGTCAAACCTTTTATGTAAGAGGTGTTGAACGATTTTGTTCTTGTGAAATGAAACGTCCAATGCGCGGTCGACTGAAACAACTAGCCCTCGTAAGCGGAGCAAGTTGTTACATCATACGGGACACGTTGTTACAACAAATAATATTTGGATCTCAAAGCATGTGTCACTCGTATGTGTTACTGTCATTACATTAATTAGATTATACACACTTATACATCTTATAAACAGTGTGCATAAAAATGTAGGTGTCCACAGCTCCATTTATTAAGCTTTTCAATTTTAGTTACCATAGGGCACTAATTCCCCGGATTCTTACATAACAATCAATTGTGAATGGCATATAAACTACTGGATTGAGCATGAATTAGTGAATGGCAATAAATATGTAATGCGTTGTTACACAGTTTTAACAACTTGCCTCAATACAACTGTAACAACTTGGCCTAAACACAGTTTTTGTGGTTGAAAGTATGTGGGCGATAGCAAATCTTGAATTAAAATTTACCTTCTACTTGATATAACCAATTATACTATATAGTAGACATTTTTCATTCACGAAACATAAAAAGTGTGGGATAATATTATGTGGGCATACCAAAATAACCCTTAGGTGATTAAAAAGTATTTTTGTCCACGTCGCGTTAACTATCCTAAACTCCCGAATTTTAGACAGTGTGTCTGCTGGTTGACTTCCAACCAGGTACTGTTTGATGGTATATCCATATGTGTGCTATGTTTCCGTAAAACGCCTCTGTAACAACTTGCCCTGTATACAACTTTCTACGGTCTCCCCTAGTCAGAACCTCCGGCGGTGAGGATGGACAAACTCAAACACCCCAGTAGGGGCGAAGTACCCGCTGGGCGAAACAGTAACCCTTGTGGGATATTTGGAACAGTGTTAAAGGGAAACAAAAGTCAATGCACCTATAAGAGTTACTAAGACATAATCATTTGCAAATACAATTAAGACTATCACAAAGCTGTCAACCTATGGAGGGTTCTTGGATGTGAGAATTGTTCCCGTCCAGCGGTCGCAGGCATCGAAGTCAGTGAATTTAAAACGCATTTCGAGACCTGTGTAGATCCTTTTTACTCCAAAATTAAAGAAATGCTTGTGTTCAACACGTGCTTAGAGGTTACACTGCTTTCCAACAGAAAACCTCATTGGTTGATGCTCAGCTGTTGACGTTTGTCGTAAAGGACAGATATAGGGGGATACAAATCTCATCAGCTGCCATGTTGATTTTAGCAAATTAGCCAATAAATGCTCACTCCCGGCCCCCAACAACACGCTGCCTGCTAACGCATTTGACATCTCGACCCATTTGGAAAAGAGGGACATTTTTTTCTCACTATTTTCATTGCTAAAGATTATGAACATATGATATTGACATATGACCGTGACATTTAATGCAAAACCGAAAGTCTACAGGAATTTTGTGAACATTAGGAACACAGAAATAAATTAGCAGTAACGAATCGCAAGAAACCTCGAAATCGCCACAATGATTAAGACATACAGGATTAAAAAAAAGGAATTGGAATGAAAACATATGACATATATGTGAAAATAGGGTTTATGTTACATAGAGTTGGAGTAACGATGCGTTTCTATAAACATGAGATTCGTATGAAGAGGAACGTCTAAAAGAGGTTTCAGTCCGTCTATCACCCGTGGTGGCTTTCTCTCCCTCCCTCAATCCCTCCCTGTCCCTGTCAATCCACTCCCCCCGCTCCCTCTCTCTCCCGCCCGCGCGCCACGACTCCTTCACTGGAGGCGCTTTGTCAAAAATGGTAGACATGAGGTAATTATGCTGTCTTTGTTTTATCTTAGTTACATCTAAGTTTGTCATCTACGTCCGGCATGATTTCATCTCCGTCACGACTAGACTGTGATGTAGACGGCACACCGTTAAATTCATTAGCAGCATAGTCCCTATTAAAAAATGGCTGGTCTATGCTGTTTGTGGACGATCGGGTAACACGCATTTGTCATGAGTTTATCACTCTTTTTGTTTGATTATTTCACTAGGTGCGTAGATTACGTGTAATAAACCTAAGCCTTAATAACCTAAGCGCCTGTCTCCTGTCCAGAAACGTGGACTTTCGGACGCGAATCGCAGTGAGAAATGTCGCTGTTGGTTTGGATGTTCAAATATGACGATCACATGACTGTGAAGCCAGGGGGAGATGGTAGTTCTTTAGATGTTCGACATAGGCATCGCATCGAAGTAGTTCTGACGTAGATGACAAGGAATCGTGGGACAAGGACTTTGTCGGAAAACTTCAATTATTCAAAATGTTGGATAGCATAATATAATGTTATTGCATAATGAAGACAGTTCATAGGGAGCAGCGTACACGCAGTACGTTATTTAATGTGCATTCATTACACTGAATGTCTACGAGGACCAGCCGATTTTTTAATAAGAACGCTGAAAGTGTTATGAGATATAGCGAAAATAATAACTTCCAATCTGAAAATGGTTTCAAATACGACGAAGAGTTTATTTATAAGATATATCGTTTTGACAGTTTTTTAACACAGAAATTCCGCACGACACCAATTTGTCCTGTTTCAACAGCATGACCCAACAACGGCCTCACAAAACGGAACTAAATCAACTGAACGACCTGCAAATAACGTGAAGCTTGACAGACGAACTGACAGTCGATATGTAACAGCCACAACAGTGTTGGCAGTAGCCTGTGTGGCCGAGTTGACGGGGTGGTCGGCTTTCTAAACATTAATATTTTAGCCACGGGTTTGATTCCTGTAAAAATGTGTTCCAACAGTTTAGGATACTGTTTATATTGCATTTAGCTGTGTTGTATTGCTAATCTAATCTACGTAAGTTCATTAAGTAATAACACACACATAAAAAGTTATATTAAGTTGTGTGTATTGTTTTTTTGTGTGTGGTCACCCTGTACAATAATAATAAGGCTATTTACATATTCGCAAGTTATGAGATCTAACGATCAGGTTAAATTGTTTCGGCACTTTATTATACCGACTTAACATATCACTATCACACTTCATACGTGAACATCAACAAACATGATTCAGGATGGACTAAATTAATTGTGGAGGCACATTTAATGTAGTCATACTAACTTAGTGTTAGCTACGCCTGTGGGCCACTTCTTATAAAAGGTACTATATTTCACGTCATAAGATTTCTCTCCGCTGTGATTGCGCATCTACGTACCTTGAAAGGAAATGTACAACAATTTCCATTGGATAAAAGTTTCTGGGTAATTGTCACCGAGGTTGGGACACAGCGACACTAAATCAATTAACATTAACAAAAGCACGGTTGTTTAAAAATAATACCCATACGAAATTGTTACAATTGTGAACTGCATTGTTTTAATTTCTTAGAAAAATACACGATTTGGTGATGACATTGAATATGCCAGTTTTACGACATGCAAATAATAGTTATCGCTGTAAGGCAATCAATTATAGTTCTCCACAAGTATGACACGCCAACTAGATGTCATATTTGAAGGGTGTCTCCGCAGTATGTGTAGGTATATGAACAGCAAATGTAGTAGAACGACCACACTGCGATGCTCAAGTATTACACCCGCAAGGTTTCTACTCTTCTAACCAGAATGAGTGACATTTCACACATCCACTATGGGCAAATTGTAATCTACATGCGTCACACGCCAACGGTTTCTAACCAGTATAAGTGGGTAGATTACTTCAAATGTCCACCACTAGCAACGTGCAGTCCACATATATCATGCATATGACGCTTTAAATTACCAAGCAGAGCAAAATCTGCACAACAAATGTCACACATGAAGGGTTTCTCACCAGTATGAGTGGGAAAATGTATCTTCATATTTCCAATTTCAGTTATGTGATCCACTCCTTGAAGGATTCCTCACCAGTATGAGTGGGAAAATGTCTCTTCATATTTCCAATTTCAGTGATGTGATCCACTCCTTGAAGGATTCCTCACCAGTATGAGTGCGGATATGTCTCTTCAAACATCCACTTCGAGCAAACAGTGATCCACATGTGTCACACTTGAAGGACTTCTCACCAGTATGCGTACGGATATGACTCTGCAAATCTCCACTCCGGGTAAACTGTGATCCACACGTATCACATTGGAAGGGTTTCTTGCCAGTATGAGAGCGGAGGTGTTCATTCAAAGTTCCTCTATTAGCAAACTGTGATCCACACGTATCACATTGGAAGGGTTTCTCGCCAGTATGAGAGCGGAGATGTTCATTAAAAGTTACTCTATTAACAAACTGTGATCCACACGTCTCACACAGGAAGGGTTTCTCACCAGTATGAGTGCGGATATGTAACTTCAAAGATCCACTTGCAGCAAACTGTGATCCACATGTGTCACACTTGAAGGGTTTCTCACCAGTATGAATGCGGATATGTCTCTTCAAGTTTCCTTTTTGAGTAAACTGTGATCCACATGTATCACATGCGCATGTGCATATTTAGCGAGCTCATCGATGTGAAGTTTGCCTAATAAATGTCACTTCTGGACGATGTCGTCAGTGTGACTGGCTTTGCTCTTTGAATGACAACTTATTGTAATGCACGTGGTACCTGGGATACGTCACTTTGTTGTTGATGTCAGAATATGTTGACAAGTGGAGTGACACTGCTGACACTTCTACAACAGACATCGCAAATATCAGATAAACAAATGTAACACGTAACATGTCTACATCAAACAGATACAATACTAACATGCCAGGACACATATAATGAAACATGCATTAAATTACATATCTAATATATATGTGAACAAGCATCATGCTATATCAGAGGAGAAATATACTAAATTATTTCACACAACAAATGTATGTGCATACAACATAATAGTTTAGTCATCATCATCTTAGTCATCGTATTCTTAGTCACTATCAGCCCACTGTAGGGTACCATTTACTTCTGTCCTGTGCCGTTCTCGTCCATGTCATGCCAGCAAACTACAATTTCATCTAGTTTTGTGTCGTCTCTGACTTCGAGAACCTGTGGTCTCCATTCATTCAGGGTACATACAAGGAAACATACATTAAATAATTACATATCTAATGTAGGTGAATTAGAAACTTGCACTCTCAGAGGGGAAAGAAATTATACGTGTAAGTAATTTTTTTTTCGGTATACTGTGACAATTTATGTGAATTGTGTATAAATAAATATGTTAAATGATTTAATAAAAATGTAAGTGCATGAAACGTAAGACTTATCTTATTAAAATAGAGATGAAAGTTAACCCGCTTAAAATTAACAGAGACAAATCTACTGAAAACTAAATTAATTACACTACTAATTTATTGATTTTACAAAAATGTGTAAAAAAAAAAATTCTGATAATTTAATAATTTTTATCTGATAAGTGTGTGCTACGCGTAGCTGAAACATTGTCCGACTTTTTTGAAAACAACTCGTTGAAATTGTGATAGTCCAACACAGCCAACTAAATTAACAAATCTAAACATCAAAATAATATTGTTTTTCGATTGCAACAGAAGGTAAGATTTCATTAAACAAACTGTGCATATATTACTTAACGTCACATCGAGGAGCTCATTAAACATGCACATGCGCACTAACACTAGGAAGAAACTCAATAAATTGTACAATTGTGGGGGCGAGCTTGCTACAGGTAGAATTAGCGGGAGAATCTAGGAACAGCAGTGGTTTGAATGGGTCCCGGATGGTTCGGCCATAGACTCGGCCTACGCCGACGGAAGGTTTGGCTCATTCGTTTCGGCCCACGACGAAACCAGTTATCAGGTTTCTACCGGAGTAGATGGTGCGGTCAACAAAACAGAGGCGGCATGGTAAAGAAAAGAATTCAACTCTCGGCGAAAACATAGCGTTGTCGCTCACGCTACGCCAAAGCGTCACACAACGTTTCATACTTCACTGAGCGCCAGACGTCGATTGTCACACGATACGTGACATAATCCAGTCGTGTTTCACAGCGGATATTAAAACATTTAAGTTGTGGCGGGGCTCTCCTGCAATGCCACCGAAGGGTGGTCGTGCGCGTGGTAACTCTCCTAGTGTCACTGAGCCCGAACACCTGGTTTCGGAGGTGATGGAACAAGTAGATCGAATTCTCATAAAGACTATGTCTGCTGCCATGAGCGACCACATGACCAATCTAAGAGATCTGCTGGCGTTGAAAGAGGACAGCTTGCCTTAGAAGACAGGGTGCACGTTCTAAAGGCGGACAAGCGAGAGTAGCACTCTCGGCATCCCTGAGGCTGAACGAGAGTGTACCGACGAGCTGGTGATCGTCACGGTGATTGAGAAGATGGGATTGAAACCGACAGTTGCAGCTGGAGAGCAGCCAGCACCTTCTCCCAAAGAAGAACTGAACGATCGCACCCGGAAACGCCAGTGTGTGTTTTCGGAGCGAGGCGGCCCGGTACGAAGTGTACAGTGTACGCGCCCAACACAAGCAGCATAACACGGCGAATAAAGACGAGGCCATCTTCATCAACCAAAATCTGACCTACAAACTGCTAAAACATAACAAAATGATGGCTGACTGCTGGGTGTATTTCGGAAGCGTGCTCATTAAAAAGACTCAGTGGCGTGATGGCGTGATTAAGGAGATTCACACGACCAAAGACCTGGACAACGTGTACAGCGGCAAGCACTAATCGTCTAATAATGGGGGTTTTGTTTTCACTTTTGTGATGAAGTTAACGTATTTGAAGATTCTAATATTAATGCATTGTTAGTATTCATAACTACATATGAAGCACATTATTTGATTTTTACTTATTACATAAGTATCTTTGTATTGAAAATGATGATTTAGTCTCTTTGTTTTTGTTTGTATAATGCATAATTATGCAAATTGTTTGCAATGTTTTATCTTTTATTACCGTTACTTTTATGATGAATCTTGCATATTATTTTATTCATATCGTAATTAATTTACCAATGGAAAGACCGGCCATCATAACCTTTTCTAATGCTTCCTTCCTTACAATACATTTACTTTTTGTTAAATATTACATTTCTTTTCTTACTATACATTTCCTTTCTGTTAACTATTATTGTTACACAGACAGCTGTGATGACATATTACACAACATGTAGACTGCTAAATGTGGATCACTGTGGTAAAAGTAGGTTTATCGTTTACAGTAGACGGTCAGCTATAAATGTGGATCACTGTGGTAAAAGTAGGTTTATTGTTTACAGTAGACGGTCAGCTATAAATGTGGATCACTGTGGTAAAAGTAGGTTTATCGTTTACAGTAGACGGTCAGCTATAAATGTGGATCACTGTGGTAAAAGTAGGTTTATCGTTTACAGTAGACGGTCAGCTATAAATGTGGATCACTGTGGTAAAAGTATGTTTATCGTTTACAGTAGACGGTCAGCTATAAATGCACATTTTTCAAAAGCAATTACTCATTTGAACAATGTTAGTTAATGAGTCATTTCCCCAATTACAAGGAGGCACTATGAGTAATTCTGTTTTCATATACTACAGTTGAACGAAACAACTGATGACGATATTCAACCAATATTTTTTGTTAAGTCTTTAGGAAATATAAATATTTCCTGTTCTTGTTCATTCCCCATATTATGAGCTTGACAACTTTAAATTACCGGCAGAAAGAAATAAAGAAAGTAGATAGAAGCCTTCTTAGACGAACTTAATCAGATAGCATTTTTAATTAGCTGAATATGCCTACAGGAAAGGCTTTCAGATAATGATGATTTATCACTTCTGCAGATCGAGGGATACCATTGCATTACACAAGGCAAAACATGTAGCAACAAAGGTGGGCTAGTCATTTATTTAAACAACACATTTAACTACAAAATAATGCTGTCTCTAAATCAGTTTTAACATTGGGAAGGACAATTTAAAAATAATAAGAGATGGTGGGTTCTTAAAATAATAGGTAATATTTATCGACCACCAAGAGATCTCAACGAAAATTATAAACAGTTTTTTAAGTGAATTTACATAAATTATATCATCCTTTGAGAAAACAAAATCCGATGTCATTAATTTCAGGTGATTTTAATATAAACCTTCTTAAAATAAAATAAAATGACGTTTTGGTCATTCTTTTTATATATTAACATAATGTTTTACCCCCACATTACACTTCCTACAAGGTTTACAAACAATAATTGAACTATAATAGATAACCTTTTTCTGTAAATTAACCGATTCCATTCAATAAAGTCAAGTATTCTAACTAAACAATTATCGGACCGTCGGCCGTATTTTGCCTTTCTAAACACAGTTCCCCACAAGGAGCCATCACCAAAACATATTAAAATTAACATACAAAATCAAAAAACAATTTCCAATTTCATACATAAAATCACCTCATCAGAAGTTTACAATACAATACATTTAATCAGTCAGACCGAATGGTTTATTGATCCATTTGCACATAACAGTCCAGTAACAATAATCAATACATTAATACAATTAAATTGTGTGTAAATTAGGTATGTAAGCACATATACAGTACAACTTGGATTTGGGAGACTCCTATTAAGACTAAAGAAGTCGCTCTCATAGGAGCCACCCTGGTAAGTTGTCAATTGATGTGTTGTATATTTCCGCTTGTATAAATTAATGTTAACGCGTATAGCGGGATTAATTGTTTATTCTTGACCACGCGTGCAAGTGTAGCAGTTAATATCAGTGCATAGTTTCAAAAAAATATTTGTTAGCATAATATATATATCCCAGTAAGCTGTGTTTGGTCACATTATCTTTTAAAATGTCTCGAATATTGTTGATGATATGTGGTAAATTATATTTCACATATTTTTTTGGTAAATTCGTGTTGTGTTCTAAATGTGTGTATTTTGTTGTGTTTACGCATGAGATGCTTGTGTATGTATGTATTCTTATTTATCTGCCAGTTCTGTAAGTATGTTGGTAATTGTTTGTGCATCAATTTATAATAAAATCGTAGTACCTGTATTTTAAGTAAGTCTGCAACCTTTAAAACACAGAGGTTTTTAAATAATGGTTCCTTGTGTGAGTTGTATTTGGTTATATATATTTTATTATAATTGCTTTCTTCTGCAATTAATCAATCGCCTACTGCTGACCCAAACATAAATTATAATATCTTAGATGAATCAATTAAATAGTTAAGTTCAAAAAACATAAGCGCAAAAAAGGTCAACATGGATTACACTAGGTTTGTTCAAATATATACGATACAGAGACAAGTTATATAAGAACATTCAAAACGACGCAGTTTGGTTCACCTGAACACTTTGCAATTCGGACTAACTTGACAACGTATAATAGCATTCTTAAAAAGTATACATACAGAACAAATGAATTAAGAATCTTGTGTTAATAAATAAAAAAATAAAAAACTATAAATAATATCCTTTCTAGAACATTCGAAAATGTTCCCTAAATCATTTATAACTAATGAAGAAGTCGTATCAAACAAGACGGCCATTGCAAACACATTTAATTTGTTATACTAATATTGGCCCAAATCTAGCCAACAAATACGTAATCCCATAAATTAAGAGAAAAATACCAATTCATTCAATTTTGAACATACTGATGAAGAAACAATTTCTAAAATCATAGATAATATAATTATAATAACCCAAAAAACTAGTTGTGGGCATGATGGTATTTTTTTCACGATTATTACACTTAGTTAAACCGCCACTGATAAAATCATTAACACTAATTACAAATCAAATATTAGCTATGGGTACCTTCCCTGACAAACTTAAAATTGCTAGTGATTCCAATTAAAAAAGGTGACAATAGCCAATTTGGCAATTACAGATCAATATCCCTCTGATCAGTTATTTCAAAAGTAATTGAAAAGATAATTTACACACAGCTAAATATATTTTAAAAAAAATGCAAAATCTCTTGTTTGATAACCAATATTGATTCAGAACAGAACATAGCACCGAATTCGCTGCTCTTGAATTAACTGATAGAATAATGGCACAAATAGATAAAAACGAAATACATATATTTACTTGGACCTTCTAAAGCATTCGACACACATGATCATACAGATTATTAGAACAAATAAAATATTATGGGGTAAAGGGAGTAGCTTTAACTTTATAAGAAATCTAACAAATATAAATCATTATGTGGAAATATAGGATGGCAAATCAGAAATGCTTACTGTTTCAACAGGCGTACCTCAAGGTTCGATTCTAGGCCCACTAATGTTTATTATATACATTAAATTTAATTACTTTGCCAAGGCCAGTCAAAAGTTATATTTTATAATGTATGCTGATGATACCACTCTCTCAAGTATTCTAGATTAATTTCCCCATGTGCGAAAAAAATGGAAATGCAGACTTTTTATTAATGTTAGAATTGAACAAAGTTAAAGAATGGCTAAAACCAAACTGTGTCTCAATTTTTAGCAAAACACAAAGCATATGATTTTCAAAACGACCAGAAGAAAAGTTGCGACTTCCCCTTTACTAAAAATGTATAACACAAATCTTGATAGAGTGTTTGAAATCACTTTTCTTGGAATAAGTTTTAATGAGCAACTTAACTGAAAAAGTCACATCGAAACAATTTCAAATAGGTTTTTGAAGGACGATTGGTATTCTAGATAGACTAAAAAGGTTATTACCTCTTAATATAAACATCATATTGTACAATACGCTGATATTGCCACACTTAAACTATGGCATAATGGCTTGGGGCTACAAATGTGACAGAATATAAAAACTTTAAAAGAAACTATAAAAAAATATAATGCTCACACTGAACCACTGTTCAAATGTGTTAAATTACTCAAAATAGAACACATTATTAAAATTACAAGAACTAAAATTGTATCATAAATTAAAACACTACAAACATCCTGTCTACCTTCAAAACTTACCGCTTCATGAGAACAATAGTAATATTCACAAATTTGAAACACGGAGCTAGTACACTTCTCAAGATAGAAGCACCTAAAAGCAGATAAAAAATAATGGGCGCATTTTTGGGTGCTTACCAACTATTATGTTCCTGCACATTGACTGAAAGCGGCATAATCTTTTGGTTCTCTTTCCAGTCAGAAACACCTAGTTAATATCTACAGTTGTGTTAGTTACCAATCCAGGTTTGTTTGTGTAATGAAGCCAGGAAGCCCACAATGAAAGGGTCATTCATCACATTGGCAGGCGCTAAGCCATCCTATCACCAAACATTAATGGAACCATGTCTAGATCAGCAAGAACATTTTACTGTGTACCATGGTGATTTTACATCTCATTTATATAAAGGGTCAATTCCATTCTGGGACTGAAAGCAATTTTCAAGAGATAATTGGAATGGCTTATACTGTTTATTAAAAAAATGCATTACTATACCTATATCCTGCAAAATGTAATTGTACTCATACTTGTACTCATACGCAACTTTTAGCAATGTACTCATAATTAGCCATCATCAATGTACTTTACTCATACTTTACTCATGAAAATATAGTTGGCCCCAGGTCCACCGTTTTTTATTGTGGTTGGTTGTGGACGTAATTTTACAATATATCAGTCATCTGCAAAAAAGGCGAATGATAGATCAAATGGGGATAATGCCATTTATGTACAGTATGAACAGCACAGGTCCTACCTAGCCTGGGCTAGAGCCTACCCCTAGCCGATGCTAGGTAGCCTAGGCCTAGGGGCCAGGGCCATGTTGCAACTGTGACCGAGTCTCGATGAGTTGAACTACGGTAGGTAAAACACGCGTTTTGTGTGAATTTTGTATCTACACCTTATGTTTTAATTCTACATTGCACTGTACAAAGCATATAAATAGTCCCTTTTTGCTGGCCTGCATCCTCAGCGCGTTGAAAGTATGTGCCATTTACTTAGCACTATCCCCAAAATATCGCTCAGCATCTTCAACGTAAACTAATGACAATATTGTTTGCTACATATATTAGTACCTGTGGTGAATAATAATGATTTATATACAATGTCACTGGGCTCTGTAAAATGAAACAAAATTGGGATGTTATTATTTAAAAGTTAAACCATGTTACCTATTGATGCATGTGCATTTTCCTTTTAACCTGTCGGAGAAGGACGGAGATAGAGCGCGGATTGAGTGGTGAGCTAATCACTAGAGGGCGATACTTCACTGATCTGTTATTTAGGCTCCGATATGTGGCGCCACCGTTTGTTACACCCCAGATTGCCGGCTTAGTCATCCTCGCCAGTATAGTAGATTTACTACTTCTCATGACAAATGTCCTATGCACACTGCACGGGAGTGCGCCAATTTATTTGTACTTCATCTCACTTGCTGTCTTGGTCTTTTTTCAGATGACCGAGTCTCGCAACTCCCAAACTAAAGAGCGTTACAATTTCTATCAACCAAGGTTGCTGATGAGTGATGTAGATGAAACCGGGGAAAATTTTAGCATTTTCAGTTAAAGTCACTTTTTTGTGAAACGTATCTTAGATGCAATTATTTATGTTAACTTATACATAAAATTTATTATTCTTGTTTATAAAATGTACCGATAATCTGTATTGTAGTCATAGTAAAGGAGCCATGCATTTCTCACAGCTAGGAGGCCATATAAGGAAAATCGTTCAATACCCCCAACAGAAAAGGTTTAACTTGATAGGGTGGTAGAATAGACCGTATGGAACACCTCCATGTAATATGTGGTCTCAAATTCTGGTATCATAAACATTCTACAGGCCACTATACATGCCAAGGGTCCGCCACTGTGGGCAGCTAAAAGTTAGACTGACGGGGTAAAGTAGAAGAGAATATCTTTGACTTTGTTCAGACTCAACATTCAGACATCGTCGGCTGCGTATTATAATTACCTGTCAGAATATGTACAACAATGTAAATTTTCATTGCGCAACTTCTATAGGTAAAAATCACAAACAAATAAAATATTATAAAAGTTTTTCTTGCACTGCTCTCAAATGGAGATGCATCAACATATTAAGTATATTGTATGTACTTGTCAATACTGTTGATAAGGTATATATAGTGTTTTCTTGAGGAGTGACTGAACGCCAAATCATCAACTGTGTTACACACTCAGTCATTTGGTACTATTGCTATCAATTATTACGAGCCTAGAAGTAGTTGATGATGGTTTGGATTGTTTAATTTATGAGAGGTAAGTGTGATTTATATTATATTAATAGCCAAGCGATTTTTCAGGTAGCTGGGGCGGCTATTATATGCTTGTCTTGGAATTTTGAAGATAATTTTGAGGTTTTTTTTCTATTTGGTAGTTACAAGATTTTAAAGTATGTTTGTAAATGTAAACAAATAACCGTACAATGCGAAATTATATAGTTTAGAGAAAATCCCCAAAGAAATAAATTATAAACATATAGGGGAAGGTCGGGTATATTAGATCACTTTTGAACATGGCCCGATATATCAAAGGAAACTATCAATGTTGCGCTTTCCACTATTTCACTTGAAACTCATCAGTGATAGGCACCGATAGGCACCAATATGTACAATATGGCAACTATTCGACCAGATATTTGGGAGAAAATGATAAATTTGGATTATGGCATACCGGTGCAATGTAGACGACCAATCGTCTATATTGGACCACCATTTACGTTATACTGGACCGGGTCAATTCAGTGGAATTCTTCGTTGGGTTGTTTTCTTTGCTGGTTAGTTTAGGAAATGGGGACGTAGGGAATAACGATAAAAATGTCACGAGTCTATGTGCCTGCAAGCATTTATACATTGTATCATGATCTCAAATTCCCACAAATGCGTAATCAATGGAATTATTAATACAATTGCTAACAGAAAAAAAACAAGTTTTGGCTACAAAAGGTGTAAAGAACTTTATTCAACGAAGGTATCAGTATTATCCATCAAGTATGTTCTTATCATCCTCCATCGTTTGTCCACAGATGGGGTGTCGCAGCTCGCAATATCAGTGGTCCAATATACCGGGACGTGGTCCAATATAGCGGATCACACAGTGATGAACCCGTAGGTAGAGATCTACAAAGCTAGTGAAACGTTGGTCTTCAAACCTCCATTCACTGTTTAAATACTTATTTCATCCCCCGTGTGCCTCGGTTAGTTGAAGCGTTACAAACTACTTTCCCACATCGCTTTGTTTATACACACAAACGTTACATCAGAAAGTGAAAAAACTAATATATAACATTTTCGAAGTTTTGCGGAGTCGGCCATTGTTTACCCTCGATGCACATTTTATTTCAAAGTCAGTCGGCAGATGGAGCCACGTTAACTTCGGTACCGTACTTAGAGATATATGACCATGGTCCAATATAGCGGATGGTCCAATATACCCGACCTTCCCCTACGATTATACACACTTATACACCTTATACACAGTGTGCATAAAAATGTATGTGTACATAGCTACATATGTGAAGCTTCTTGTTTTTAGTTACCAAATGGCAATAATTCCACAGACTCTTACATAAAAATCAATTGTGAATGGCGTACAAATTATTGAATGGAGCATGAAATGGTGAATGGCAATATAGATGAAATGCGACTTCTGCTTGATTGAATAATACACACACGTACGCATGCAATCACGCGCATGCACACGAACATCCGCATTTCAATGCACTGTGCACCATTTATTAATTCAGTGTCACTGATGACTTTGCGGAAGATTTTTTATTAATATAAACGAATTATGTCTGTTACACCACCGTGAATTAATTAAGCAAAAGTTGAATGACAGCTTAATGTGGCAGTGCATTTTTGACACAAACCCTTCAACAATCGTAATTCAAATTCGCGCTATGTTGCCGGTTCTTCATTCGTCTTCATGTTTGAATATCCGAACAGAGGAGAGCTGCCAAGAAAACAAGGAGTCATTCACTTAGAGTAGTTATACTGTACGTATGGTGATTTAGCGACCCGTCTTAATTCGATTTCCAAACAGCGCCCGTAGCTACAGAATATGAAGTAACTTGAAATGTTGATACTAAACAGCGCCCCTAATGAATATAAACGTAATAATTTGCTCCACATTCCTTCCAAACAGTGCCCCTACCGAGTACCATATTTAATAGCTTGACCTATGTTACAAAATGTCACAAAGTTATAGTTAAAACAATACCAAGGAAATGTCACAAGTTTAGAGAAAATATCGTTAAAATGTCACACTGTCAAAGAAAAATGACACAACAATAGGACAAACAGTGAAGTAACGAATCAGTAAAGAAGCAAAGTAACGAAGCAGCGAAGCAGCAAACCAGTGAAACAGCGAAGCAAAAAAGCGAGGATGCAGTGAAGCAATGAGGCAGTGAAGCACCAAAGCAGCAAAGCAGTAATGCAATAAAGCAGCGAATGAACAAGGCAGTGAAGAAATGAAGCAGCAAAGCAGTGAAGCAACGAAATATCAAGGTAATGAGCCAGCAAAACAACGGCGTAGCGAAGCAGCAAAGCAAGTTTTAACTTACAAACTTTCAATTCATAAACTTTCATGTTACAAAGTTTCAACTCATCAAGTTTCAACTTACAAAGTTTCATCTTACAAAGATTCAACTATCAAAGTACAAACTTTCATGTTTCAAAGTACCAATTTTCAACTCATAAATTTTATGTTACAAAGCTTCAACTCATAAACTTTCATATTACAAAGTTTCATGTTACAAAGTTTCAACTCATAAAGTTTCAACTTACAATTTTATATTACACAGTCTCAAAGTACAACCGTTCATGTTACAAAGTTTCAAAGTACAAACCTTGATGTTACAAAGTTTCAACTTATAAACTTTCAAATTACAAACGTTCATGTTACAAAGTTTCCACTCGTCAAGTTTCAACTCATAGTTTCAACTCACAAAGTTTCAACTTACAAAATGTCATGTTGCATGTTCCAAAGTGCAATATTTCATGTTACAAAATTTCAAAGCACAAATGTTCAACTCATCAACTTTTATGTTACAAAGTTTCTGTCACAGTTTTAAGTTTGGCTGGATTATATGCGGCGAGCCAATGGACATGTACTCGTTAGGTTCAGTGTGGGTATTCTTGCAATTACGATAATTCAACAACGAAGGTAAAGAGTAAAATATTTCCCGTTTAATAAGACACAATATAACAAGTAGTATTATTACAAACCACGTCAAGAATGAATTACAGTCCTATATCAAGAATGATTTACAGTCATATATCAAGAAAGACTCACAGTCATATATCAAGAAAGACTCACAGTCCTATATCAAGAAAGATTTACATGTTCGGCGAGTGCAGTCTTGCATTACGCGTGTTCATCGAGTGTTTACTTGCGTTCGGCGTGCTCTGCGAATGTTCATTTGTGTTCGGCTTGCTTTGCGAGTGTTCACTTGCGTTCCGCGTGCTCTGCGTGTGTTCAGTTGTGTTCGGCGTGCTCTGTGAGCGTTCACTTGCGTTCGGCGTGCTCTGCGAGTGTTCACTTGCGTTCGGCGTGCTCTGCGAGTGTTCAGTTGCGTTCGGCGTGCTCTGCGAGTGTTCATTTGCGTTCGGCGTGCTCTGCGAGTGTTCACTTGCGTTCGGCGTGTTCTGCGAGTGTTCACTTGCGTTCGGCATGCTGAGCGAGTGTTCACTTGCGTTCGGCGTGCTCTGCGAGTGTTCACTTGCGTTCGGCGTGCTCTGCGAGTGTTCAGTTGCGTTCGGCGTGCTCTGCGAGCGTTCACTTGCGTTCGGCGTGCTCTGCGAGTGTTCACTTGCGTTCGGCATGCTGATCGAGTGTTCACTTGCGTTCGGCGTACTCTGCGAGTGTTCACTTGCGTTCGGCGTGCTCGGCGAGTGTTCACTTGCGTTCGGCGTGTTCAGCGAGTGTTCACTTGCACTCGGCGCGCTCGGCGAGTGTTCACATGAAAGGTTTGCGACTCTATGCCACCAGTGCGTCGCACCCTCCCATGCCTGCGAACCATTAAGCTGGTTACTGCGAGAGGAACCATGTACGTTCATAGATGTGCAATCACCTGACTGTCACATGGCTGGGGTTCCTCTCCTTTTCAACGCCCGTAACTATTTTAGCCAGTAGACCACAGAAAGGCTTGATTGCCTATACAAATTACAAGTTAACGGGTGAATTGTTATGTAATGTTTGAACTAAAACATCCCGGTATCAACCACTCAAATCACATGATATCCTACGCAAAATTTATATCATAGGAAGGAATCTCTTTGGTGAACGCTGGCTTACAAATTGTCTTCTGTATAAAAATTGTCTAATGTCCAATGCCAAATTTCTTGATACCAAGACTTGGGTGTACTATTGATCAGATGTATAACACCAGACACATTTTGGTGCACTAATTGGTACACAATTGCAAACGTTAATGATGGGCAACTGATAGTGATTATACCAGTTGGCTATAATGGTGGGACATATTTCACGGGCAGTTTGCAAGTGACTAATGTGGATATAAAAGCATTGTACATTCTAATAATTTCGCACTAGAAATATATTCATTGGAATTTAACATAGTAACTTATGCACACACACTTGGGTGGGGAATTCCAAAACGGGGACTGACAATAAATGAGGTAGCTAAGGAAAATGCCCATATTTTGGCCTTCAAAGTCAAACAGTTGGCAATAGCTCGGTCCCACAAGCAATCAAGGAAATTAGTACACCCTCGGGGGGTTTCAAGGGTTGGTGTGGTTACAATTACGCGTGCCGTCGATTTAATTAGGCCACCAGTCAGTGTATTTAGTCAAGCAATCCGTGGAATTAAGCCAGCGGTCAGTTTAATTAGGCCAGCAATGAAATTAGTTAGGCCAGCAGTCAATATAGTTGGGCCAGCAGTCAGTTTAGGGGTAGGATTAATTAGACCAGGGGGTCAGTGAGGAAATACCCGGTATGACAAATGTATACGTATGTCGAGACCAATTTCTGCTGCTCTGTTTTCTCTTACACATGTGCAACAAGCGAGGGTTCCAAGCACCTGGCAGCTCGGCAACGACCACCACACGGCAAAATTCTTCCATTAATTAATACATTATCTCAATGTTACTTCACTTTTAATTGAACTTTAACTTTTTAAGTTGAAACTTTGAGTTGAAACTTTGAAACATGAAAGTTTATGAACTGAAAGTTTGCAAGTTGAAACTTTGAGTTGAAAGTTTGTCAGAAGATGTTTTTATTTGACCCATCATACATTTCACATAATACACACACACACACACACACACACACACACACACACACACACACACACACACACACACACTCACACACACACACACAC
>SDWI01001750.1:50883-61222 GCA_009193005.1 Lamellibrachia luymesi | reverse complement strand
CTTCTCACCAGTATGAGTGCGGATATGACTTTTCGTTTCTCTCATAGCAAATTGTGATCCACACGTAACACAATTGAAAGTTTTCCAAGCAATATGAGTGCGAATTTAAATTAAATTTCCTGTTTTCGCAAACTGTGATCCACGTGTCACATTTATAGTTTCTTCCTAGTGTTAGAGCGTATATTTAGCGAACTCCTCGATGTGAAGTTCGCCACATAAATGTCACCTCTCGACGATGTCATCATAGTGTGACTGGCCGAGTTCTTTGAATGACCACTTATTGTAAAGCATGTGCTACTTGGGACACGGCACTGTGTTGTTGATGTCAGAATGTGTTGAAAAGTTGACCGTGTAGTGACACTGCTGACACTTCTACAACATATGTCACATATATCAGATAAACAAATGTAACACGTAACATCGAACAGTCTACATCGAACAGATACAATACTAACATACCAGGGTACATAAAATGAAACATGCATTAAATTACATATCTAATACATCTAGTATATATGTGAACAATAATCATGCACTATCACAGGGGAAATATACTAAATTATTTCACAAAAAAATGTATGTGCATACATCATAATATTTGTTATTAAAATAGGGATTAACGGTAACCCACTGGAAAAAAATTACCTGAGACAAATCTTAATAAAGGCTTCTTTGTTCGTTTGTCCTCTGGTGTGTGCTATTATAAAACACCTCGTTGAAATTGTCATATGCCAACACAACCAACTAAATTACCTGGCAGTTTGTTCATCTACGTGATGTAGAACATAGCCAATGCCCCGGTGGCTATACCAACCATTTAATACCTTGTTCCTGTGAATATCATCACTAGCAAGTTTGCCTACCATAGATCTGATCAGCACAGTTATATCACCATATATGTTTCGGGTAATTTTTTACTTTTAAACCTGCATCTTTGTAGGCGGGTTTTAGGACACAATGAAAGTGACAGTGTCTGTTAACTATAAAACAATGCCAACTTTGACAATATAAATTTTATTTTATTAATTGGCGATTTTATTAAATGCCAATTTCAATGACATAGTTTATTTATATTGTAATTAATAGCCAACAATAATGTATGCAAAGTTGCCATATAGCAACCCGTAAAACAGTGAATGTCGATGTGCACTATGGGTTTAAAAAGACACACCGATAAATGTTCAACTTTAAAAGTGATAACATGTTACGACATTTTGATTACATGTTACCTTGGATCAGTTATTAAGCAACCTGTGTTGTTGCACATTCACTTTAAAGCAGTACTTTCAGCTGATCACCACTCCACACATGTGTGGTTTGTCTCTGTGTGAGTGAATATTCAAATTACCGCCCCAAATTATGGTTCTCTATAAATCTCCCCCGTGTAAGTACGAATATGACTCTTCACAGGGTCACACCTGTACTCTTCATAATATATAAACTAGATGTCACATTTGAAGGATTTCTCCACAGTATGTGTACGCATGTGAACGGTTAATGTAGTAGATCAACAACACTGTGCACCACAAGTGTTACATCAGCAAGGTTTCTCCTCAGAATTGAGTGTGCAGATGTCTCTTCAAGCTTCTACTACATATACACTTCATTCCACAAATGTCACACCTGAATGGCTTTTAACCAGTGTCAGTGCATATATTACTGGCCTTGACATTAAGCTTTTGCAGCCGGTGGCCTGTCGGGCCAGTAGATATTAAGTTACTGGCCCCCCAAAAAGTTACTGACCCGAAATATGTTTTTATTGATTTAAAAAAACACACAATTTGTTTGCAATACATGGCATTACAAATCGAAGGATGCGAGTTTGGCCGTTATTTATTTTGCTGTTGGTGATTTACTTTCATGCTTTCAGTCACTATTCCGTATGGCAGACAATGCTGCTGCAGGAATCGTTTGAGAATCATATGCCCTCTGTCGAAGCCGCCGACGCAGCAGGTCGCTTTTTGAGAACGACGGATGGTGCCGCCGCGTGCGTATCGAGTTACAGCTAGTTATACTCGAAAATACGACGGGCGAACCGGACCTGATACTGTATATAACTATGATTGTTACAACTGGGTTTATTTATAAACTTGTTGACTGAAGTTACGGTAAACTTAGCTATCTGCGCCTTAGCGGGTCTTGGAATAAATGTTAGGCGCTGCCGTGACACCTAGCGAACAGTCCGCGAACCAGTCGGTTTATATGAAATCGGTATGTCGAACGCATATTGCGATAACCAATACGTATCGCGCAGAAGAAATTGCTGCAATATACCGATATTATACTGGTAACATGGCGCAACCCTAGTAAAATATAGGCGTTCGCAATTCACAAAGTCTTCACGTCGTCGCTAGTAGCGACGTCATGCGGACTTTTTTGTGAGGCTCGTACAAATCAAAATAAGATGGCAACTATACGAGGCGACAACACGAAATCAGATGAGATGAAGATTGTGCTGAATTGTAGTGCCGGGGTAGATGGCAAGAACAAGCTATTGAAAGAATGACCTGTGGCTGTGACTAATGGGATAAAAACGATCTGAAACTATGTTGGCCCACCGGGCCAGTAAAATATGGAAACTTGTGGCCCGAAAGACCCAAAAAAGGTACAGGGCAGGGCCACCGGGCCAGTGTTAATGTCGAGGCCTATATGACATTACATAGATCCACCATGGGCAAACTGTAATCCACATGTGTCATACGTCTAAGGTTTCTAACCAGGATGAGTGAGCAGGTGACTTCAGATGTTCACTATTGGCAAACTGCAATCCACATATATCACGCCTATGTCGATTTAAATTACCAAACATGCCAAAATCAGCACAACAAATGTCACACATGAAGTGTTTCTCAACAGTATGAGTGCGGATATGTATCTTCAGTGATCAACTTTCGCCAAACTAGCTGTGATACACGTGTCACACTTGAAGGGCTTCTTCAAATGTCCACTCTGGACAAAGTGTGATCCACATGTGTCACACTTGAAGGGTTTCTCACCAGTATGAGTGTGGATATGTCTCTACTTGAAGACAAACGAATGCCTACCCCTACAAACAAATGGCGATCTCGTTCCATGATCAGTGTTGCACTAATAGAATTTACCCAGTAAGACCTCCACTTTGCCTTAATCTAGGGGCCCACCACAAAAAACTTGGTGCCAAAACAGGTTGCATGAAAACAAACTATAGTAGAAACGTTATTGAACTGTGTGTACTTGTTCTGCTGCTTCCCGTTTCAAACTGTTGTCCCCAGTCATATACTTTAGACCCTATATACATACAGAGAATGAGTAAGGAGAGATTGACAAAAAGAGCATGGAAAACAGAAGAGGGTGGTAGAAGGAGAAGAGGTAGACCAACATTAAGACAGGGTTGACTGAATTACTTTCATTTTGTACTTGAGTAAAAGTAATTCACATAAAAAGTAAAACTACTTTTCAAAAGTACTTGAAGTAAAAGTAGAAGTAAAAGTACAACACTTAGAAATAACAAACAAAATCATGAGTAATATTTTATAAATTACACAACTTGCATCTGACAACTGTTTTGCAACCAGGTTTGAAAAAAATCATGAATTTTTATTTTAAATAAAAAAATCGGATTTTTTAAATTTAAATCAGATTTTTTTTAAATTCTGGTATATAGACATCAATAAATTGTACATATATGTTGATGTATTTATAAACTCTTTCAAATGTGTTTTATTCAAATAGATCTAGGTACTTGTCTTAACAGAGGATACATGATTTTTGTTTAAATAAAGACATTAGACAATGTCCACAAGGAATCACCACCTGTAGTTGCATAATCTGTCATGAGAGGGTGGATTAGCACATGTCTGTGTATTCTAAGGGTCTCTAACCAGACTGCAAACTGGTACAGTATTAAACGATTGTAGCCCAGACTGTCTCACTTGAGTCAAAATACTTAATTGATAACAACTAGCACAAGCTCTAAGTGGACTTGAACTCAGTGCTTCTGACTTGAAAAGATACTTCCTCTGAAAGACAACTTTGTGTGGCTTCACTGCATTCAAAAAGGGAATAGCTCAAACATACACAATGTCATAAAATATTTGACTGTCAGGCTATCTGGTGTCAATACAGCTACACAAGTGTGCACACTTTGTGCTTTTGTATTAAAAAACATACAAAACTGTGTTGATATCAATGCTTGTAAACAATTATTTGTGCTAAATTCGTATAAATCAGCGATTAAAAAAATCGGGAGTAAAACAAATATAAAAAAATCATAAATCAATGATTTTTTTGGAGTGATTTAAATCATGACTTAAATCAATGATTTAAATCAAATGATTTAAATCAAACAACCCTGTTTGCAACCACTCTGCCTATAACAATATGCTCCCAGACAGCCTTACCTGGTCAATCGGTCTGCCATCATTTAACAATTTTAAGAGCTTAAATGCAGTGACCTGCCATTTTAAGCGACACTCACGTCCTTGTCAACACATTTTTGTGGTCAAAAAAGTAAAGTGTACCTGGTCTAACAAAATATAAATCTTAACGTAACTTTTAGCCACATACTGAAACTACCAGGTACTAATTGTGCTCAAACTACTGGTGGGTAACATACAACTGTAGAAAATGTTATGAATAATATTTTGTTTTCATAAAACATGATGGTTTGTTATAATTCCAATAAGGCCACAGTATTATTTCAATAACCGCAATAGTAAATCTGACACAAACCCACAACATAAACAATTACAAATTTGGAACAGACAGGAAAGCATTTGGTTTGCTGCTAATATAGTCTACATGATTTTTGGAAACCGCGTATTGAAAACGTCTCTCTCTATAAAAATAAACAATGTCGCAATTAATATAGTTGAAGCAACTAAATTTATAGATGAATTGGTTGATGACAAATTAACGCGGAAAGTTGGAAACATCACATTTCTCTTTTGAAATCTAAACTTTCAAAGTGTTGTGCGGTTATGTACAGAACTAGTTTCTTAATTGACAGACGTGGGATGTGTATCTTATATTATTCTCTATTTTTGCGTTACATTATTTATTGTGCTGAAATATGGGGAAATACATATAAAAGAAACTTAAAATGCTTAGTCTTGTTACAGAAAAAGGTTGTAAGATTAATATGTGGTGCTCAGAGGTTGGACCACACATCTAGCCTATTTTATGATCTTGGCATTCTAAAATTGTCAGATATAGTGAAAGTAAAATCTGCTGAAATTATGTATACTGGTAAGGAATTTAACAATCCATTGTCAAACAACATACAAAAGCTTTTCGTTTTGTATGACCCTACAAAGTTGTGTATTTAAACAAAAGTATGCACACACGAATCTAAAGACAATTTCTATATCTATTAATGTTGTAAAGTTATGGAATTCCCTTGACAGCTCATTAATTTGTTGCAAGTGTTCATGTTTTCAAAAAGAACTATACCACTCAAGTGTTGCACAGCTATGTAACCAATGAGTAACCCGATTATGGTGAAAAAAATTAATTGTACTGTAGTAGAATCAGGAATTGTTTATTCGACAAAACATGTAACATAAATTAAGAAATACAAAAACATACTACGAATTTCTACAAAATGTATAAATTCACAAATATGAATGATAACTAAAACCATAATTTGGTCGCTATCATGACAGCCATCCAATAAAATTATAAATTAAACAAAATAATTGAGTGAGGGATTAACAATAAATAACTTGGAACGTATTTCATGAATATATGCTTAAATAAAGTGTAAGACTAAGACAACCAATATATAACATATATTATTATAATATGTGAGATGGTATGAAGAGGAAATCAGTTAGCAAACATATAACAGCAATGAGTTATCGTATAAGTGGCAAATATAACAATTCCGGATATTACAACTTGAGCTATATTGTGACAGAAATANCCAAACAACATACAAAAGCTTTTCGTTTTGTATGATCCGACAAAGTTGTGTATTTAAACAAAAGTATGCACACACGAATCTAAAGACAATTTCTATATCTATTAATGTTGTAAAATTATGGAATTCCCTTGACAGCTCATTAATTTGTTGCAAGTGTTCATCTTTTCAAAAAGAACTATACCACTCAAGTATTGCACAGCTATGTAACCAATGAGTAACCCGATTATGGTGAAAAAAATTAATTGTACTGTAGTAGAATCAGGAATTGTTTATTCGACAAAACATGTAACATAAATTAAGAAATACAAAAACATACTACGAATTTCTACAAAATGTATAAATTCACAAATATGAATGATAATTGTATAGGTATGAAACCATGTCAACTTGGGAGACTGTCACTAAAACCATAATTTGGCCGCTAACGTGGCAGCCACCCAATAAAATTATAAATTAAACAAAAGAATTGAGTGAGGGATTAACAACAAATAACTTGGAACATATTTCATGAATATATGCTTAAATAAAGTGTAAGAATAAGACAATCAATATATAACATATATTATTATAATATGTGAGATGGTATGAAGTGGAAATCAGTTAGCAAACATTTAACAGCAATTAGTTATCGTATAAGTGGCAAATATAACAATTCCGGATATTACAACTTGAGCTATATTGTGACAGAAAGAAACTCTTCGCATAGGAGCTGAATCCTTGCAATGAGTGAGACTGAATTTGATCTATGATTAAGGCCGGAGTGCTATTAATTACACGGATAATACTAAACCTGAGTGATTTCCTGGCCAGTTCAGTATTCGCTCTTTCAACATGTGTGTCATGTCGATTTCTTGTATAATGTGTATGAACATCCTCATTTTCTCTTATGCCTAACCTTGAAAAATATTCAGGTAAATTACCGTTTATGTATCTATAATAAAATTTCAGTTGTTATAACCTAATAATGTCTGTGACCATTAAATGTTAAGGTATTTAAATAATGGCTGTGTATGTGCATTATATCGGCTATTGGTCACTACTCTGATTGCTCTTTTTTGGAGTTTTAAGATTCTATCATGTTGGATCCCTCAAGAAAGCAAACAGTAATTTATGAGGGATTACAAGTGAGTTATATAGGTTTATTAAAACATGCTGTGTTACAAATTGTTAAATTTTTCTTATAATGCCAACTGATCTTGAAATTTTACATGCTAGTTTATCAATATGATTTTTCAAATTCAGGTGTTTGTTTATTGCCAATCATAAGAAGTTATCAACACACTCTGTAGGTGTGTCATTTATTTCAAGTTGGAATATGGGAATTTTTGTGTGTGGGTTGTGAAAAATCATATATTTTGATTTGTTAGCATTTAATGAAAGTTTCTTAACTTCCAACTATTCACTAGTATTTTGTATTTCAACATTAATACTATTAAAGTTAGCAAGTTGCATCTTGGAAGAGTCAAGTGTACTACATAAAGTTGAGTCATCTGCATATAAAATGTATTCAAATAAATTACTTGCATTAGTAATATAATTTATATATATTAAAAATAGTAGAGGGCCCAGTATAGAACCTTGTGGTATACCTGTGGTTATCGGCAACATATCTGATTTGGTGTCATTTATTTCAACGAATTGTTTCCTGTTTGTAAATAACTTTGAATAAGGTTATTTAAAAGTCCTTTAACACCATAGTATGACAATTTTGTGTGTAAAATGTCATGGTTAAGAGTGTCAAAAGCTTTAGATAGGTCTAAAAATATAGAAATGGGATTTTTACCTTTATCCATTTGACATGCAAGTTTATCTATTAATTCAAGTGCAGCAAACTCTGTTGAATGTCCTTTCCTAAATCCGTACTGATTTTTATAAAAAAAAAAGTTTGTTATCATAAAAAAAACTGTAAAGTTGATAAAAAATAATTTTTTCAAAAACTTTTGAGAAGGCAGGTAGTAAGGAAATTGGCCTAAAGTTTGAGAAAAGTGTTTCCTTATCTTATTAAATGTTCCATTAACAAAAGTCTTGTTTATTATTAACTTTAGCGGTTCAACTAATGCATCTTTCATGAGTTTCAATAATTTAGTAGATATACCATCATTGCCACTTCTACATTTTGCATGAAGACGATCAATAACTTTTACTATATCCATATTGTTTATTTCTGAAATGTGAATACAGAGTCATGTTTAGTATTTAGGTAGTCTTTGAAATATTTATTTCCAGACTTATTTATTTGATTTGCTAGTTCTCGCCCAATGTTGGTAAAATATTCATTAAATTTATTCACAATAGTAAACTGATCAGACACTTGATTAGCATCAGCAGAAAAATAGTCATGGAAAGTTCTTGTGTTTTGTGATTTATTTAATATAATTATCATTGAATGTGGACCATGTTTTTTTTAATCAGTCTTACATGCATTAAAACATGATACATAGTATATTTTTTGGCATGTCTTATAATTTTTTTCAATATACTGTTATAATCATGTCGTTTATTTTTTAATGATAAATAATCCTGTGATTCATGTGATATTATTAGGAGTTGTTTATAAAGGTTGTCCCGATATTTTATGCAATGTAGGATACCTAGAGTAATCCATCTGCATTTCTTATGTTTATGTTTGTTAATTATTTTTTACAACTACAGGAAAATATTTACTTTTTAATTTATAAAAAATATTACATAAAATATCAAGATTTGCACTAGGGTTAACATTATGATCTACATTGTACAATACACGGTTACACTTGTATTATTTAGTGTCACTTATAAGTGACAGGGAAAGCAACATAACGCCTCCAAAAATGCATCATTCCAGAGCAGAAGCAGAAACCAAACCCGCACTATTTTCACAAGCCATATTATCGCTCAACGTTATGGACGGTGTTTGGGATTATGTTAGGCCTATCATCGATAATTTATAGATAATTATCCACAGTCGACATAGGTGATACTCTACAAACTGAAACTTGGCATAAATTATTAAGGTTTTACGTCATTATTATCTAAACAAATTATATCCCAAGACTTATTAGTCACCAAAGCAAGGCCCAGGCCAGGGCAAAAGTCAAGACTCGAGTTAAACCAACAACCACGGCAAAGATAAAGCAAAGGCAAAACGCCACAACATCACACCACAACATCGACATCTTCGAGGTAGACATGTAGTCATTCCTCCGGTGTTAATATGTAACCTGTCTTCAACATAAGTTAACATGAAATTAGGATTTTAACCACTTACAATTTTACGCGTGTCGAAGAAAGACGGACACAATTGAAGGATTAAGTGGTGAGGCACTCTCCAGAGGGCACCACCTACACACTGAGCCAGTGGTGGGCCAAGACCACATTTATTTTTCCGTATTAATTTTCTTCAATTTCTATGTAGTCAGAAAACGGACGCCGGTAATTGTATTAATTTCATTATTGAAGCATGCATATCATACCACCTACAAAAGCTACCATTTCATATAATAATTTAATAAGTAAAAAAGGTATATTTCCATGTAGGTCGTTTAGATTTTATAAAGCACTACAAACTAAAACTATACAATAAAACTGTTACGATTCATTCTCTGCTATGCCATGAACCCCTTATTTGGCATATTTTACAGGAATAGTACCGCACACATTGTAACATTTTACATATTTCAAATAAGTTCTAGCTGGAGCATTACAAATATAGGTTTTGATAGTCACATTACATTTCTTGTCTTCGTGAGTGATGCCGTGCTCCTCAAGTTGATGGAAATCCTGCAAAAAATCAGACTAAAAATCCAAGTGGTTTTGCTTTTGCTTTCCCCCAAACTAACGCAGTGGTGGAAATGGGCCAAAACTTAACATTTGTAGATTCTAAAACATTGTACAAACTAAAACCAGACAGTGATACTTTTAATAAATTTACCATCAGCTTTGTTTCTGCCGGGTTGTCTTTAAGAAATTGTTCTTGCTGTTGGAACGCTTGCAGTGTCTCCATCTTTACCAAATTAAATATACTTTCTGGGATTTCCTACTGTCTGCCCAGCCGCTTCACGTTATCCCGGATTTCAGTGAACAGGAACAGCACTCTCCTCTGGAATTCTAAATCACATTAAATGCAATTTTTAGTATAACATATATAACAATATATAACAAATGGTATAGTTGTAATGCCTGGTAAATAAACAACACCAGTAACCGAGATAATTAATAGTGAATTCAATACCACTATGTTTTTAACAGGGTTGGTTATTTAAAACAAGTTGATCGAAATAATTTTTTTTATATAAATCATTGATTTAAATTACATGATTTTGTCTAAATCATTGATTTAAACAATTAGAATCCCCTCCCCTAATAAAACCCTCTCACAATCTCAAGCTATGGAAAATGGCAGTTTATCCTTATTTAGCTAACCACATTACACACACACGCACGCACGCACGCACGCAC